>JAPSGF010000006.1:3588999-3616024 GCA_035772895.1 Perdix hodgsoniae | reverse complement strand
AAGAAAAGAAAAGGAATAGCAGCTTTTTTTGGTCCCCTGTTATGTTTATAAAATGTATTATAAAAAAACTCCTATATGTATGGAAAATCTTATGCCAGAATCAGCAAACTAAGCCCCACCTTGATGTTCGTACATTGATGGTAATCAAGGCTAATCAGAGTTGTCCCTGTAGCACATAGCAACATGGTAGTTTTTCTAAACATAATTACACCCGTAGGCCTTAATTCATTCTTTTGGAGGCACTGGGATTTCCCTTGACATGTTGAAGTTCAACTAGTTACACCTTCAGTTTGATTTCTACAAAATGAAATTTGCTAACTGAATAAAACTTGTATTTATTGATCTTGTTTATTTTTGCTTTGTTTTCCCTATGATAATTAGTGTTTTGTGTGTACATCACTAATGAATTTTTGAACACTGCTTCTAGATATAATTTTTCTCCCCCATGTCTATGATCTACTTTGTCCCACAGTCCTTAACTAGTGGAAAAGTAATAGAGGATTATACCTGTCAGATGTCTTATGAAAGTAACTTGTTGCATATCAAGAAAGTTTCTGCAAACTAACATCATCTGTTACAAGAATTTCAGTATAAATCTTACAGAGACATGTATTAGGTACAGGTTTATACTTGTTATTTAAAGAATGACTTAAATCCTGTGTTATTCTTCCTTTTATGGATACAGTTAATATTGCAAAGTATGAGGAAAGTAGATAGCAAGTAACATTACAGAACTTCCATGGCAATTCTAAGCATTGTCTACCAAAATTTTCTATCATATAATTTATCACATGTTAAATATTAATATTGAGGTGGGTTTTTTTTGTTTTTTTTTGTTGGTTTTTTTTTTGAAAATATATCTATTTAATTATAAAGAGCAGTTTCACTTCACAAAATGCTTTGAAAGAGTTACAACCTTTATTATTATTATTATTATTTTAATTCATAACAAGTTAATATATTTACATTTATTCACCAGTGCTCAAAAACAGTAGCTTTGAGTTTTGTATCCACTACAACATTTTTCCTCTCATGGTGTCAGCTTCCTCATTAATCAGACTTCAACACATTTTAGGACATACAAAACTTACGCAATAGTTCCTTTTACAGTGAGATATGAACACAAAGGATTCTTCACGAACAGTAGTTTTGAGCACTGTTTAGCTTTATTTTATAAATATTTTTTTCACTGACATGATTGCAATTTCACCAAGTGAAACATCCTCTGTTGGTTTCAGAGAAGTGTAGAAAGGCTCACACTGTGCTCTACACCATAAGCTCAGATGTCACTTTCCATGGAACTTATGACAAGGTGGTGGAAAATTGTAGCCATATTTTGGCTTTTAAATCAAGGGAAAAGATTGTCACTGCCAAAAAACAATTCCCTCTGTGATTCTTTGCCTCTGTTATCTGCATCAGTCTGCCTGTTATATGTTTTCACTGTTCATTGTTCTGACTGGCAAAGGAAGTACAGGTCACTGCAGTGCCACCTGCATGCAGCTGCACAAGCTGTTCCTTGTAATGAAGAGCCTGTTACACAATAGTGAAAAATCAAAGTGCACATTTCCTGTCGAGTTGAAAGGTATCACTTTCAACAGAAGGATAACTAATGCAAAGGGGAGAAAGAATCCTTCACGTTCATGTCTCACTGTAAAAGGAACTATTGCACAAGTTTTGTATGCCCTAAAATGTGTTGAGGTCTGATTAATAAAGAAGTCGACACCATGAGAGGAAAAATGTTGTAGTGGATACAAAAAGTATTCTGATCAAATGAAACACAAGCCCCATCTATAAAGGCTTTAAAGAAGCTGTCCTAATGCCTGCAACAAATGTGCCTGTCATTTGGAAGAATGCTTAGGTAAAAGTGAATTACATTGTTCATGCATTTAGTAACATAGTTTTCTATATATCACATAGTAGAGATTAGAGTGGACTGAAGACACAATAACGATCTGACATTTTCTGTCTGGATAATATGAATTTATCTCCCAGGGGTTGAGTTCTATGCAATAGAGAGGCAGAAAGTTATTTCTGAAAATCTGCAAGTGATTACTGTTTAAATTACGTGTTTAAATAATTAAGGTGAATTATTTACTCACCTTTTTTTTTTTTTTTTTTTTTTTCCATTTTCATTTTCATTTATACTTTACAGATAGAGTGACATACTTCACTCCTGAGGATTTCTACTGATTCTTCTTCATTGAGCTGTCAAATTTTTGAAGTAATGCACCAAAAAGTCTTCTAAGGAACATTCAAAGACCAGAAATTTTAAGTGAAAGATTGGATTTCAGAAAATAAACCGAGTTTTAGTCAGCAATTTAGCAAATTTAGCATATTAAGACAGGTTTAAGTGCAAGGAAGATGTTTTTATGTGGTTCAGGCAGTTTTCCTGTGACATTATGCAAAGCAAACTCAAATTCCTTTTGAGTATCTCATAGAATAAAATACATATTTGTCTGAGGCCCATCATGTCTTTTCAAACTATCACTGTTAAAGATATGTACAATCATATACTTACTTTCTGTTCTTCACTAAGTCTTCATTAATATTTAAAGATCATCTCATAGTAACACTTTCTTGACATTTGTTTCAAATCCAATATCAGATTCTTACAGTGATCTACCATACACTGAGCGAGTAGTTTATCGTCTTGTAGAGATGATTTCAACTAGGTTCAAATTGGAGATAAAATAGATTCAAGAAGTATCTTAAACAGACAGTAGTAAATCATTGTGTTAATTGGAAGTGATGAAACTATTATATGTGATAGAAAAACTAATCAAGATTTATTAACCTCAGCTAACAAACCAGTTTGAGAAGGCTCTGGAGGAGTAGGATAATCTGATTTTATCATCTCTTGGACAGGAAGACTATCATTCAGAACAAATATTCTATTCACAGTTCTCATTTGTGCTTCACATTACATTTGTTGCAGGTTTGCAGAAGTTCTGTAATATGTCAAGCTACACTCCTTCATCTGGATGGTGTAATTTTCAAATAAACAAACAACCAATAAACAGTTTTAATCTAACTCTATCATTAGAGAACAAGCACATTAGGCTATTTGCATTTATCAAACTTCTCATATCCTCTTGTCATTCTTAATGAAGTATAACATTGAAGTTGCTCACACATACAGGATTAGTGAAAGACCATTTGTAAAAACTATTCCAAATACTGCCCCTCTCCAAGCCATTTTTCAAAATGTACCCCTGATATAACTGATTTCAGCTGATGAATTCTTGCTCCTTCCATCTGAAAAGATCTTTTTTTTTTTTTATAATAGCGTAGCATTTTGCTCTTGATTTTAAATATTACAAAGAGATTAAAAGAAAAATAAAAGCTACTGAGCTCTGTTCTGTTCTCCAACTTTTATATTTCTATTTTTAAGTGGTTTCCCCCTCAATTGCATTAGATAGCTTCTGAAAGTATTTGGCTTCAAGTAGTTTTTTGCTTTAGTTTTTTTTAATATGCTTATAGCTACTAGCTAATCTTCAAGTCCCCCTTTAAAACCACAGATATTTGAATAGTTGTATAGCTCTTACAGCAGAAGATGCAGGAAAAACAGCAGTGAATGGATTGAAGGGTATTACTTTGGTACTAATTAAGTCAGTGAAGAGTTGCACGGTAGTATTACAATATATTTCTACATAATAGTCATTTTCATCCTCAGTATCTAGATTTCAGAATTTAAATTTATTTAATTTTGTATTTTCTGTATAATCAAATCTCTTGAGTAATTACCTGGACTGCTACTTATCAAAAAAGAAATTACCTTTGATACTTCCACAATGCACAGACTGATTTTCAGTCAGAGTAGACAATCTTTTCAGTGAGATTCTCAAGCTCTATAAATAATTTATATCTATACAAGTAGGGTGAAATAAGTTTTAAGGAGCTTTACTTTGTTATGGGTTGGCTTTTTTGACTTAGTTTAAATCTAAGTGATTATGATTACTTCTGTGATTTCAGTCATCCTTGCAAAGATGTACTACTCTACTGAACAGGAAGTGTCTTCACACAGGGTGAGATTGTGCTCAATACATACACTGAGTAACCTATAACTTTATCAACTTTTCTAGGAGTTGTTTGCCAACTCTTTAAAATTCGAAATTCTCTTCTGTCTTATCAGATTGACTTGCAAGCTGTGAATATGACTGCTAGGCTCTTATATAGATGTTCTTGGCAGCTCCTAGCAAAGTTCATGTGAATATTTATCTCCTTGGAAATGATATGCACAAGCCACAAATAACAGTATGATTTTTATTTTTTTACACAGATTCCTGTGGAGATTTTTGCATTTCTTTTTTTTTTTTCTGTTGTTTAGTTTCTCCATAGAACTGCAAACATTCCTTTCAGACTCAAGTTATGCTGTGAAAAAGATAGTTATAGCCAAAGGACTGGAATTAGGAGGTAGAAAAAGGAGACGGATTCTCATAACCAAGCTAGTGATCTTTCAAATCTATTTACAAAAGCCTTGGACTGCACTTTAAAGCTGAGGAGCAGTAGGTGTTGCAGTGCATACATACAAACACAAACACACATACAAATAGTTAAATTAAATAGTGTACAAAAGGAAAGGGCAGAGGTTACTGATCATCAGAAATGAAAAGTGAGAAGCCTGAAGTAACATTAGAGCAGAGGTAGTTTGATAATATCTATTTAAAACTTTGTGTTCATCTTTAAGTAATGAGACCATCATCTAAAATAGATTTTTGAGGTCTAGTTCTCAGAGACTGTCATATGGTTCAAGGTAGATCAATACCAGTATTTTGAACAGTAACAAAGAAACACAAATGTCTATCTTTTATATAGCTTTCTTCAAATGTGGTAGATAGGGATATTTAAGTTGTGGGATTTTGTTTGTTTTTTTGGTGAGTTTTTGACACTTCCTGCATTAAAAAAATCTTCAGTAGCTATAAAATGTAACATCAAGATTCAGGGCATGGCAAGTCTGGGAAAAAAGAACAAAAAGTACATGCAATGAGACACATTGAGGGAGAAGTTAAACTAGCAAATTAGCTTATCAAGACAAAGACAGAAAGAGCTGCCAAAAATATCCAACAAGTGAAAACAATACTTGAGGAATTAGCCAGGGATGAAAGATATGGGGATGGTCACAATTTTTTATTAGAATTTTTAATAAGGGATTTCTTCAGTGGTATGAAAAATATTGTAATTTGTAAGAATTTAAAGAAGTTTAGATTTATATTTTTTCTTGTATGAAGAAGTGTTGAAAAATACAGCAACAAAAAGCAGAATAGATAAATTAAATTGTTAATTTTTTATAACAGGCTATTCATCCCATCCTTCTGGTTTGTCTTCAGTTTGAAGTTATACGAATTAGATAATAAACCTTTAAATTATGAGAGGATACTTTTGAATTATGAGAGGATACTGGTTGTACAAGATGATCAAGATAGTTGAGCACCTCTCCTGTGAGAAAGAGAAATGGGATGATTCAGCCTGTAGAAGAGGAGGCTTGAGGGGGCTCTTATCAGTTCTATCAATATCCAAAGAGAGGAAGAGAGGACATAGCCAAGCTCATTTCATCGGTAACCAGTGCCAGGACAAGAGGCAACAGGCATAAACTGGAATACAGGAGGTTCGCTCTGAACATCAGGAAGAACTTCTTTACTGCGTGGGTGACAGGGCACTGGCATAGGCTGCTGAGACTGGCTTTGAAGTATCCTTGGAAAACTTCCAAAGCCATCTGGACAGGGCCTGTGTGTAATGCTCTGGGTGTCCCTGCTGGAGAAGCGGTTGGACCAGAAGATATCCAGAAGTCCCTTCCCACCTCAACCTTCTGCAATTCTGTGATTCCATCACCTCTGTTTATTTTGAGTCTTAATATACCTCATAGTTTGTTCTGTAATTTAAAATCTATGAGTTTGGATAATGTACATATACATCATATACTTTTTATTCAGTATTAAAAATAAAATTTAATAGCAACTAATTAGAGAAAAGCATATAAATCAAATATTATAGAGAGTTGAAAGTCTAATTAATAACATAGCTTTATTGTAAATGAAGTTATGAGCAATTGCTTACACAGATTTAATTACTATGCATTTCAATAAGATGAATTTACAGCTTGAAAATTATAGCTTCTCTTTCCAATGTTCAAACTGTGGGGATCTCTTTCATTATGCTAGAAGCATATATACTCTATATGGAGCTTCTGAATAATAGCATTTGAATCTGGAGCAGAAGTGTTTAGTAATCTTATTTAAATGTTTGAAGGAATTAATTGAAATAATAAAAAATGAATGTGGCTATGAAACAACTGAATATTATGGTAACTAAAATGGCTTTCTGATATCTGATTATGAACCCAAATAACAATCTCATTTGCCTTGGTATGGAATAAAAATGAAATTCTACATCATAAGACCATTTCAGTAGCTGAAGGGTTTGATTATAGCTGTGATAATTACTATAACCTCTCTGTATCTGGCCTTATATATATCAAGAATTACTTGATTAAATATCTCTGAAAAATATTTGGATTAAACTTGAGATTTTAAGGAAAAAATGTTCAAACATCTTTTGCAAACAGAATTTGTTATAGAAAGCCTAAATTTGAACAGGTATTTCACAGCATAAAACATAGCTGAAGATTATTATTATTATTATTATTATTACAAGCTCAAGTATTTGATTATTGAGCTTTTTTTTTTTTTTTTTTTGAGCTGGAATAAATACTTGGAGCACAACAAAGAGCATAAAACTTCATCACTTTACTACTTGCTTTCTACACAGTCGAATGCACCATACAGCCAGGGATATTTGTCAATTATCTCATGGCAGCATGTATGAGAAGCTTGTAAACATGCACTTTCTCCACCACTGTTAATACAACAGGATGGCAGCAGATTCCCTGCAATGCTTTTCAAGAGAGAATATTAGAAAGAAAAGTAGCTTCATAGCTATCATACAGCATAGACAATATGTGGTTGCCTTTATCCTTTTTTCATTGGTTTTAGCTGTAAGCATTAGTCATTTTTTAGTAAACTTTTGCTGTTGTTTTATTTTTACATTTTTAAAAATACATTATTTCTTCAGCAGAATATCTCCGTGTATTTCTCTATGGCCCACAGCACCCATAAATAACTTTCAGTGAAATTTCATCCAATTTTTCCTTCTACATCGAAATAATGAAAGATTATTTATATTAGAATCACAAAATGATGTAAGTCTGGAGTATAAAAGCTTGCATTTTCCTGTTTCTGCACATAAATAAAACTCCAACTACATTAGTTCCCATGTGCACTGTGTGCCAAGTGCTTCATTTGCTAGTGCAGGTATTCTCTCTGGGATCAGCTATATGTGCATCCATCCTCTTCTACTTATTATGGGAAGAAGGTGAACTTCCTTTTTCTGATGTTATCCTCTAAAGTAGGATTAGAAAGGCCAATAGTAATGGCTCTGACATGAAACTCTGCTGTTTTCTGATCAGACCAGGCTTCAGATTATCCTAACCTATGTCCACGAGACTCATGAAGCTTTTGATTATCAATTTGGTCTCTGTAAACCTGTAAAATGACAGAACTGTGTGTTTTATAGCTCAGACTTATCCAAACAGCCCTGCTCCACAGGTGGTTAATATCACATATTTAAATACTGCTACCTATTTTTTTTCATTCTTTCATTAGAAGGACAGTAGATATGTTTTTAAAAATTTTCAATACCAAAAGCTGTCTGACTGACTTGAAAACATTACCCAATAACATGTTTTAAGTTGACTTAATGACACTGTGATAATTCAATATCATTCCAGTACTGAAGGACTGAAAAAAGTTCATCTTATTGTTTGCAAGAATATGTTAGGAATTTTCTGAACTTTCTGCTGATCATTCTAGGGGGTCTTAATTGTTGACTAATTATTTTTGCTGGTGGATTACAGAGATTTTGTAGAACACATCCTAAGTGTTCAGTTTCTGAAATGCATTCAATCGTATCTGCAAGTCTAGTCCATTTATTTAGGAGAAGATTATAATTCTCAGAATGGTAAATCTCCTCTTCTCTACACATATTTTTTGTGTAAATTCATCTGTGTTCAAGATTAGTTTTCTTATGTAACAGCAATTCAAATGATCAACAATAGAAGCACCTATTTTTTCACACCAGAATATTGGCAAAAAAACAAAACAAAACAAAACAAAAAAACAGCTTGCATTGGATGTCACAACTTACTACAACACAATTTGCATATGAAAGAACATAGTGAAATTGCCATGTCTATTGTAAGTTCAATTGGTCATATCCCACCTGTCTGTTTCCAGTAAGCTATACTGCAGAAAGGAAACACCTGTTAGGATGTGCCTCTCCCTTTTTCAGACCTTTGAGATCCCTAGTTACAGACATATGGGAAAAGTTGCATATCTGTTATGTTTATCTAAGTTACCCAGGAATGACTTTTAAATAGATGATAGATGCATTCATTTGTTTAAAAATAAAAAGAAAAGAATCTGAAAATTTCCATGCACATGATAACCACCTTAAATTTACAGCTTTGGAAGTCAAAATTATTATATTTAAAAATCAGTGAGCATATACAATGTGCAGTTTTGATTTTACAGTCCTTTTTTAAACTGTTAGACTTTCCAATTTTTTTTTCTGCTTCCAAAAACACTGGAGTTGTACAGACATGATAATCACTTATTCCACACCCTTATAATGTAAGGGAGTAAGGTTATAATGTAAGTGAAATTTCACAGTAACATTAGGTGAGAGGAAATAATCTCAGCTGATAATTGAATTCATACATAAAAGACAATAAGCTCCTTTATTAAACAGAATAACTCACTTCAATGCTGAAAATCACCTGCAATTATAGTTTCTCTATCTTCTGTGCTATACTTTGCTTTCTCTTATATGAGAGATTTATTTTGGAATTACAAAAGCTTTTTGTGTAGATTCATCAATTTCTGATAAATTTAACTTTTGAACAATCTTAAGAAAAGCTGTGCCCAGCAAATTAGCTTCTGTGAACTTCAATTATATTGGTACCATCATATATTTTCTCATCTTATTCTCTTAATGTTAAGGAAGTACTCAAATGAAATAGCCCAATGATGAATTTTTGGGTACGCACTCCTCACTGTCATGAACTGAAAACGTAACACTGTTAGTCACTAAAATCAGTAGCACTGCAGAGTCAGTGTGCATAAGCTTCTACCTCTTTGGCGTGTTGCAGATGTTTAGTAGAATATTTGAGACTGAGCGATTTCAGAGCCAAGAAATGTGATGCTGGACTGTACGTACATATGCGAAATTAGGTGGTTGCACTTTGAGGTAGAATCATATCCAAAGTCTGGTGATAATTTTTTGATAAATACCTCAGAAAAAGCAATAATTGAATATGTGGTGAGTAATTATAATGCATTTCCAGGAGAACATAACTACTGCAAAAATGCAAGTAATTGTCATTATCTTTTTTTTTTTTTTTTTTTTTTAATGCTTTTGAGCATAAAAAGGCACACTTTACTCAAATGATCTCTTCCAACTAGCAAGTGTCTCAGGCTATTCTTTAAAAATATTTCGGGTACCCAAAAAGATGTTAAAAGCTAAAAGTAACTCACACAGCTGCTTGATACAAGGCATACTTCTGAGAAGGATGCTAAACTGTGAAGTAACTCTAATTGACACTATGTTTATAGTCACAGGAGAACTGCACATAAAGGAAATATTTCTTAAGCTAAATTCTCATTAGAGTGTGAATAAGAATGAGAACACAGCTGCGATTCAAAATCATGTTACTTGTCAAGTATATTAGACTTACATTTTCTTTCCTTCCTTGACACCAGAAAATTAGAAAATGAAGCAGTTGTCAAAGCATCAAGTATTTCAGTTTTGAGTCATTCATATGAAAATGCACTGATTTCTCTCAGGCATGGAGCATGCAATATGTTTAGTACTTAACAATGAACTAAGAAACTGTGTTCATTTCAAATTTTTTACTTTATTGTATATGAAATTTCACTTTTCCAGGAACCACAGTCACTGCCATTTGTCCTTATCAGCGAGACATGCAACTGGTCTGGGAAAATACACTAGAATAATTAGTATCTATTAGAACACAAAGGGCCTCATCTGAGCCATCAAGTACCACTGGCTTGTTACTGAGTGGGGAAAGAAAATGGTTGCCATCAGCATGATTTTTCTTATTTTAATCTGGTATTTGTGAAATGATATTAAATCTTCTTTAGGTGTTAGAAAAAGCTGTAAGCACTAGAAGCACAGCAAGCATTGAATTGTGCCAGGTCTGCAAGCTATAATGATTTGGAGCTTTTTATTACAGAAAACAACTTAGTCAGATTATAATGCAACTCATGAGTTTTGAGAAATGCAACCTGAAGTTACGACATTTTATTTCTTAACATTTGAGTGCTGTTCTCTAATACATGAAGTGACTGCACGCAATGCTTGCAGGTTTGTGCATGTTGGTCTGCCTCTTCGGCATCATTACCATGCATGAGTTCTGTAGGCAAACAGAGCTCCATTACAGGAATAAGGAAGGAAAAATAAATAGTAGATTTTCTGCAGAAACAAACAAGCAAAAAATCTAATGTGAAAGAACACTGTCATTTACCAGGTAGTGCCATGTTTACTGACCTATAGGAACAAGGCCACTGACTAGTGAATATATTATTTACTGGTTGTTAAGTAGATTAAAAAAAGGTTCTACTTCCCTCAACTGTTAATTGTCAAGGCACTCGCTAGCAATAGAGAATGAGTACATTGTCTATAATTACTTCTCTGACACTACCTTTCTGTTATCTATTGCTACTTTTCTGATTAGTTTTTTGGGTTTCATAAAATGGTAGAGAGAAGCCTAATAAGAAATGCAAAAGCACTTGCTGAAAAGTGTTCCAGTGAAAAGCATTTTTGCAGAAAAATAAAAATTCAAATTAAAAAATGGACCTCAAAATCACAAAATATTTGATTCTTTAGCCACTAAAGTGAATTATAGCCTTCTGCTTTAAAAAACAGCTGCAACTACAACAACAAAACCAACCAACCAAATAAGGACAACACACAGATTGTCAGACATTCAGTGTTTCTGGTTTTAAATCAAAATTCAGTTGAAAAGTATTCATGCAATTTTTGAACAGTGCATCAAATTAGTACTGAAGGTTGATTTAATCAAATAAAATATTTTCTTCCTATTTCTTGTCCCACTGAAATGTCCTCATTAGATCAGAAAATAAATTTGAAAGAAAACTAACTAAAAAATGCATTACTACTTAGTATTAAAAATTGTAAAGTCATTTCAGTAAGTAAAAGCCTTATTCATTCTACATTCCATCTGTACATAAGGTTTGGTAGAAGACATAGGAAGATTTTTATAAGCCGAGTTGCAACCCAAAAAGAATGTAAGACTGTTCCAGGACTTCTTAAAGTTGTCGTCAATGCCTTCATATTCAATCTTCTTATTTTAGAGAAAGCCATTGATAAGATTAAAGTAATTTGACAGTAGATGTTAATAATCAACAAAAGAAAAAGACTTTAAAATATCAGAAACAATCTTTCAAATTATACTATTTCTTTTGTTAAGCGCATTTACCTTCAGCTCAATACATCTGGTGATTATTTTTCAACTTTCATGGGCTCAGAGTCTTAGTGAAACTATAGTCTGAAACAGTATGAGATATACACAGAAATCAAGTTTATAAAGGAATAAAGTAGCATCCATTACATCCCATACAAGATCATATGCAAATTCCTATTGTATGATCTGTTTTAGGACAGATGAAAAATTTTTGTCCAAAAAATAGGTTTGAATTTTAATACTGAAAACCTATGTGAGATGTTGACCATGTTTAGGGCCAAATATCTCTGCATCTTCTAGCTCTGAAAGCAATCGTGATACCTCCCTTGGCATCTCAAAAACTTAATGGAGTCAAGTAAAATATCCACGTGGATATTGAGTTAAAATACTGATTAACCATAATAGAACATATTTTTCTGTTAGGTTTCATTCAGATTCTATTGGTACATTATGTGTCTAAACACTTTTAATTTTTTAGTAATGCAGATATCAGCATCAAACTGGATCAAACGCAAGTTTAAATTTGGAAGGAACAGTTAAAATTATTAACAGAATTTTAAATCAAAAGCTATTAGAATAAAAAGTAAACATCTGTAGAACACTGAGCATTGCTTAAATGTAAAGTATACATTTCTATCATCAACTAATTGTAGAATTTAGGTGATTTACCTACAAGTCAATGATCATTCAGAATGGTATGTTTCATTAAATTCCATATTCTTCTGAAATACCTCTTCAGCTGTCATTGCTTTAAACAAAGAAGTAGAAAAGTAAAAGTAAAAATAAAAACAAATGAAACTTCTGTTATTAACCTAAAACTAACATTGTATAAATAAACACATCCTACTTTGCTCAGTGTATTTAAATTACAGTGTTACTTAAATAAAAGTGAGTCAGAGCAAAGTATGTGGTAAACACTTAAAAGATTCTCTGGTTCCAAAAGATTATCTTTTTTTCTGGTTTACTATGATACAATCTATTGGAAAAGAATAAAAAGAAAATCATGACATTACTTTTGAACCTGCAAATTTTTCTTAGGAAAATGCAGAAACAGATATGTCATTTGTCTGCCTTTTTATCAGAAAAAAAAAAAAAAAAAAGAAGTTTAAAACAGAAAGATTTTGAGGATGTAAATCAAGCAACAAGGATTAAAACAGTAATCTGTCACCTTTCTGAAATTAAACAGATGGACAAGATCAACAATGGAAGGGCATACTGAAATAACCCTTCATATGCTTCATATGTAGCATTCAGATAATGTTTTTCCTTAATCCTTTTAGACATTTATCCCTAAATTAAGTCCGCATTTTATAATTCTGCATAATTTGCTATACAGCACTTTCTTGAGTACAAATGCTTTCAGCCATTATGCGTGCAAAAGTGTAATAAATACCTGAAACTGAATTAGAACAAATGAATCAGAACACTTTGAGAAGGAAGGGCAATTTTCTGAGAGGATTTTAGAGGGCTATGGTGATACAAAAAGGTATTAAATTACCCGTAAGAAAACACAGTGTAAGTCAAATGCACCATCACTGAAATAAAAATGATCTGATCGTCTAGGTAAGAATTAAAAGAAAGAAAGAAGCTAAAATATCTAAATAAATATCTAAAGGGAATTGGGAGGCAAATGGATGAGGGCAGGCTCTTCTTGGTGGGGCATAGCAATATGTCAAGGTGTAATGACCTAACATTTGAACAAAGAAATTTCCATACTAACATGTGGAAGAACTTCTTTACAGTAAGAGTGAAGGAGCACTGAAACAGGTTGTCTAGAGAGGTTGTGGAGTCTCCTTCTATGGAGATATTTAAGACCCATCTAGATGCCTATCTGTGTGACACACTGTCATGCTTTAACAGGGAGATTGGACTTGATGGTCCCTTCCAAACCCTGTGACTCTGTGATTCTCTAATTCTGTGAAGCTATAATCTCAGTTTCAAAAAAAGCTCCAGCTACTAGCTCCACTTCTTTCACTTTTTATCACTCCAGCGATAAAGAGTTTTTCTAAAGGTAGTCTTATCTTAAATCTTCATCTCTCAATTAAAAAAAAAAAAAACAAAAAAAAAAACAAAAACCAATCAAATAAACAACAAGAACAACAAAACCAAACAAAAACACCAGAAACAAACCCATGTGCCAAACCAAGCAACCTAAAGCATTTTAGTTTCTTCATCATTAGACTGTTCAATTTTTAGTGACAGTATTCACTTCTAGTAAGACAAACTATTCTCAAGTTGAATGAAATATGATTTAAAAACAGACCTAAAAAATATGTGATTTTAGTTAAGATTTTTATAAGTACTGGAGCTTGCCTTAGATCAAGTAGAAACGTGCTTAATCCCTGACTCCAATACTAATTACAGAAGACAGATTTTTGACAGAATATTAAGGGAATCTTGTATCTATCTAATCCAGCCGTATGTTCAGCCTCCAGGAATATTAAGATGTCCCTGAGAAAAGATTGTACTACCCACTTTGCTCTCCATTCTACACTATTCCAAATCAGACCTTGTTTTTCTTCCTTAAAGTTCATATTCAGTTTATTTTATCAATACTGTTTTTACAAGTAAACTTACTTTTATGATCCGCTTATCATTGTTTTACCCATGACAGAAAAATAACAAGTGATTTTGTTTGTTACATTTTGTTTGCTAAATATGTTATATATTTATATACATTATATACATTTATACACAGATACATTAAAACCAAGTGAATATAGACAGTCTAAAAAGTAGTTTTTGTAAGTACCTTGATAACTGAAAGTAAACTCAGCATAATCCAATCCATAATAAGTTCTATCTTATGCAGTTTATTTTATCATTACAAATATTTCAAAAGAAAAACCAAATTAGTATTTCAAAATCTCAGCACTCAAATTATTCTATTGTTTTTGTCCCTTTAACTGACATTTGTCTAATAAACAGCTGTGATATTTTGATCACCAATTCTCTATCCCAAATGTATCTTCTGTCCTGAAGAACCTTCTGAAAGGGCTGCTCTGAAATTAATGGTCCTATTTAATTATGTTGGTCCATAGCATCAGAGGTGGCTATTGAACCTTCCTACTAGGATGTCATTTCATCTTGTTGCTGCGTAACAGATGGCAGCAAAAGGCAGTCTGACAAAATGCATGGAAGTGTGCATGAAGCAAAGGTGTGTAACTGAATTCCTGTGTGTGGTTAAGTGAGACTTATGGACATTCATTGATGCTTGCTGAACATTTAGCTAGACCAAACAGTGAATATCAGCTTGGTGAGTTGGTGGGTGATGCATTTCAGTAGTGGTCACAGTGATGTGAAAGCCACATTCTGGATGGCCATGCAGATTTTTACAAACGTAACATGCAGGCTCTTGTTCATCCGTGGCAAAAATGTATAGATAATGATGGTGATCATGATTATTATTTTTTTTTTTTGGTGCTCTTTGTATCTGTTGTAGTTTCCATGGAAATAAACAGCGTCCTACAGATGTAAGGAATCCTGCCAGCAATCATAGCAATTTCAATTGCAATATAGCAATTCCATAAATTACCTGCAAAACTTCCACACTTATCAAACTCATCATGAAATCAAGTTCAGATGTTCAGAGTATTTACCCAACCCTCCTTTTTCTGTTCCATCTACATCAACAAAGGTAAGTAAAGGATAGGTTTGTTAACTCCAAAAGAGTTTGGAAGTCAGAGGAATGTGTCATTACCATTATGGTTGGACTTGTTGATCAAGTATGATTGCAACCTAATCATTCGAAAGTTTTTTCCCATCTAATTTAATGACTTCAGTCTCAGGCATGAGTCACTGATAAGAAATTGTTATTCTATCTTTGAGAAGAGTCAACACTTTTGTAATTGACAAAGCTGAGGATTCTTTGAACATATTGCTTAACACTGTCCTTTAAATTTTCCACCAAGCATTAGCTGCGCCACCAGAAAAACAAAACAAAACAAATTAAGTGTGTGTGCATCTATAAATACATATACATGAAAAGTAGCTTTTAAAAGAGCAGCATAAATTATAAATTATATATTAAATTATAATTTTATGAATAAAAGCATAAAAAAAACATAAATTTTTTTTTTAATACTTTGAACTCCTCTATTCTGAGCTGTCATTGACTATGTTTGCATCAGCACAAGTGACTGAAGATTTTTGCAAGGTTTAAAATTTTTCCTGAGGACCTGATGCAATTATCTCCTATCTGGGTCTTATCTCCTACATGGTGTCTTAATGTTGTTTTATAGCATAAATATTACACTGAAACAAAACAAACAACAACTTTAAGATACTGCATTGATTAAAATAGCTGCTTATATTGCTTAGAGTAAATAATAAAAATTCTTACTTCATAAATAACATTTCCACAACACTAAAAAAAACATCTTCATAACAGTTTAAAGTAGAAAAATTCTTTTGTTGAAAATTTCTGGTAGAACTCCGTAAAATACTTCAAGTTAGAAACACCATCACATGGTTTTTCCACATGGTTCTTTGATACTTCAGCAATACTGATAGTTTAGATTTTCATCTGACTGGAAACTGATCTTTGACAAGTTATTGTCCAAGTGAGTAAATAAACATTCACTCTAATGCTAGTTTCAGTCAGAGAAGCCTTATCTGTCTATGACTGTTATCTAAGTCTACATATTAAAAAAAGTGTTGAAAGTAAAAGAAAAAAAAAAAAGAAAAAGAATATTTCTAAACCTAAAGAATAAAAAGCTCAGCCTGGTTACCTTCATAATGGTTCACATCAGCACTACCCTGAAGTCTTCTCTTGTTCAGATGGAAGCCATGCGAATTAGAGCTATCTATAAGAATCTATTCAGAAAACCCTGACAGTTACCTAACCAAAACCTCAAAATAAAGAAATTTTTCTATTTCCAGAATTTGAAGTTTGCCTTTTCTGTTTTCTTATTTTCTTATTTTAACCTTAGGTTTTTTGACAAGTCTTTTCTCCTCCTTTGTGTGTTGTACAAAGGAGAACATAAAAAATAGAAAAACATTGCCTAGTTTTAAAACTATATTTGAAAAAAGCCCCATAAAACCTCTGATGACATACAGTATTTCATCATCTTTCACCACATCACAGAATGACCAAGGAAACCTGCAGTTTCATGCATGCTAAAGCACTTACTGAAATTAAAATATTATCCAAGAGATATACCTTCGAGTATGAAATGTGGGAAAAGATCTAAGACATTACCAGCTATAATGGGAATGGATACAGTTAGGTAAGTGTCTTCAAAAAGTTTTCATAGCTGTCTGAGGCTGTCCAGAAAAGATTACAAAGTATCACAAATTTGGAAATCTTTATTCTGCTTCTTAGAAGAGGAACTGTTGGTTGACTCTTGCATAGTAATTGTTCACAGCAATGAAGTCACCAGCCACATAGATGTATTAAATGACACATTAACTACCCCTGAAGAATGATATGGCTGTAACTGTACTACACACATTTCATTAATAAAATGAGTCAAAATTTAAAATACAATGCAACGTGCTTAAAAATGAATATCTATTTTTTTACTCCATAGCAGAAGAGTCATATTAAAAGGAACGTATTGAAGTGTCTCTACGGCCTTCTTAAATCTGTGATAGATTTAATGTGATGATAACACATGATCACACATGAGATATGCTGTTTTGAATTATTAGGGGGGAAAAAAAATCACCTTATGATCTAAGATCCTTATCTCACCTTTGCTAAAATAAACTTGTCACTTTTTTTTTTTTACATTTTCATATTTAAGACAATTTAATTATATTTTAATTCAATAGTTCAATGTACTTCTTGCCTTAAAAATTTATGTAGTGATGTTTTGTTTGTTATTGTTGTTTTGATGATAGTTGCTTGTTTATTTAAGGAACTTATTTTATCTGCATGAGATTGACCAAAATTAAATAATAATGAAATATTTGCTGAAGTAAAACCAAATTACTTTTGGTGGAAAATTTTCTATATCATATGTCTTAAAAGTAGAACTCTACCTCATCATGAATTTTTACTGATAATATCTGACTTAAGTATTTAGCTTCCTTTATTAAATATCTGAATATTGCATCTAGGGAATTTTTAAACAGAATGATAGAATCATAGAATGTCTTGGGTTAGAAGGGACCTTAAAGATCATCTATTTTCACTCCCCCACCCCACCTCAACATGGGCATGAATACCTTCTACTAGATCAGAATGCTCATCCAACCTGGCCTTGAACATCTCCAGGGATAGGATATTCATAACTCCTCCGGGCAGCCTGTTCTACTGCCTCACCACACTCATGGTGAAAAGCATCTTCCCATCCTCTTTTAGTTTCAAACTACTACCCCTTGTCTCTGCACTGAAACTTTCCTCCTCGTCTTTCTTGTAGGTCCACCTGAAGTACCAAAAAACTATAAGGTCTTCCTGAAGCCTTCTCTTTTCTAGATTGAACATCCAGATAAGGTTTCATGAAACACTTATTTAAGCTAAAACGTTCTGATAGATTAGTTAAGAAAGTTTGAGCTACTCAGATAAAAAATCTTAAAAGCAGGCCTTATCAAGACTGAATCTTTTACTTAACACTAGTTTTTCTCTGCTGATGAATACTTTGAACATTTCTAGCTTATACATAAGTAATTAAGAAAATTAATGTCACGTTTATGATCTGATAGCTCAGAAGTAATGTAGGAAACTAGCACAAGT
This sequence comes from Perdix hodgsoniae, assembly GCA_035772895.1. Taxonomy (NCBI): domain Eukaryota; kingdom Metazoa; phylum Chordata; class Aves; order Galliformes; family Phasianidae; genus Perdix; species Perdix hodgsoniae. Next base: position 3,597,788 of record JAPSGF010000006.1, on the reverse strand, counting down.
AATGAAAGGGCCCACAGTAACAATCTAATGATAACATTTATTATCTATACCAGGATCCCAGCAACTGAAAATTTCAAAAGCCACTTTGCTGACAGATTTGTCTGTTCTTATTTTGCTGCCCTGGTGTAGGCTGCATGTTAATGACAGTGACTAGGTTTGGTTAATCCAGAGAGATCCATGAGCAGATGTATGGAAAGACTTTAGCACTGAAACAGATAATGCCAGAACACTTCATTTTTTACCAGTAAAGATTTCATAATTGGAAAATTTATAGTCCTGAATTAGCACAGTACTGTTAAGAGAACAGATATCCCTGTATTATTACTCATAAGAATTATTTCCTCATTATTTATATACTCATTATTTCCTTTATACAGTATATAAAATATAAATTATAAATAAATAAATTATATTATATACTCATTATTTCCTTGGAAATTGATTCACTATCTCCAAACACACATATCATTCCACCTTCAATCCTATTTGATCTAGAAGAAATCATCCAAGTCTGAACTGGAGACCGTCATGGTCATACATCAAAGATAAGTGAATTATTATTTTTTTGAAGCTTTAAACAGTCACAGATCCACAACAGACCAACAGCTGTTGAAAATACATCTGTTTTGCTAAGCAAACAATTGAGGCAAAAGTCCTGTCTCTACAGTGGACTACTGAGGCATATAAAAATTTTAATACCTCTATTCAACTTATATTATTGTTTGCTTTTATAAAACATGGGGCCTTTTGGACCAGCATCTTCATTTTACTAGTGATTCAAGTGTAGGGAAGAAAATGGAAGAATGTTATTGATTAAATGTGCCTCTCTGAAATTAAATTCACAAATACGCTTACTAAGTAGGCTTATTTATGTAATCAAGACAAAAAAAAAAAAAAAAAAAAAAAAAAAAGAGAGACAAAGAAAAACAAGAAAAAAGAAAAAATGGGGAACCAAAGAAAATGAAATTCCAAAAGTAAAATATGAAAACTAGAAAGTCACTTTACTACAAGAAATAACATAGCAAATCTTTAACTTTTCCAGAAAATATTTTTAACAATTTTCAATTTTAAAGTCTGTTTGTTTGTTTCCCCCCTGCAGTTTGTAGTTTTGGAGGGGGGAAAAGAAAAAGAATATTTCCACAGAGTTGCAAGTTCTGCAATTATGATAAACATTTTTATAAGCATAACCGTAAAAATGGATCCAGAAATGAGAAAATGAAAATTCAGAACTGAAGTGAAAAGAAGTAACTTTCATTAGGAGACGTAATTATAAGAGCAGACCTATTAAGATAATTCCAATACCTTTGAAGTTTCTTAGTTTTCCAACAACAAAAATAATTTAATCATTCCTACTGAACAAAAATAAGTGAAATTTGTTATATTGGTGCTATCCACATAATTAGAAAAGTTTAATCACTTTTACTACATAGTAAGATGAATGAAACAAGACATTTGCAGGAAACTAGGTTTTTAAAACTTCAAAAAGTCTACCTAATAGAGAAAACTAATTTTATTTTTACAACATTACTCATACTCATTAATGATACTATTTTCTGGATCTTTTGTATCCTCCTCTAGCCCACTTTCCCTCATGAATACTAGTTCTCCTTGTCTATTCTACCAAGACTGTAATGGACCTTGCAGGATTGCCACCCATTAGATCAAGCTGCCCAAAGCCCCATCCAACTTGGATCTGAATATCTCTAGGGATTGAGCATTCACAAGATCTGAGATAACCTCTTCCAGTGCCTCACGGTTCTCTGAGTAAAAAATTTCCTCCTAATATCTAATCTAAATCTCACTTTTTTATTTTAAAATTGTTTTCTTTTGTCTTATCACTATCACACTGCATAAAAGTCAATCTCAGTCAGTCTTCTTGCACTTTATAAGCTTTGTTTAAGTACTGGAAGGCCTCTACGAGCTCCTCGCGGAGCTTTCGCTCTCCTGAACGAGCCCAGGTTCCTCATCCTATCTTCATAAGAGAGATGCTCCAGCCCTCTGAACATTTTTCTTGCCCTCCTTTGGACCTGCTTCAACAGCTCCAAATCTTTCTTGGGCAGGGAGCCCCATGCCTGGATTCAGTACTCCAGGTGGGATCTCATGTGGGCAGAGTAGAGGGAGACAATCATCTCACTCACCCTGTTGACCATCCTTCTGATGCAGCTGAGGATGTAGTTGGCCTACTGGTCTGAAAATGTACCTTGTTGTCACGTGTGAAGCTTTTCATCCACCATAACTCCCAAATTCTCCTCTGCAGGGCTGACCTCAGTGAGTTCTACTCCCAGCCTGTATACATACCTGGGACTGCTCTGACCGAAGCACATATTGAACTCGGTCTTGTCTAACTTCATTAGGTTCACATGGGCCTACTTTTCAAACTTGTCCAGGTCCCTTTGGATAGCATCTCTTCCTTCTATTATATCAACTGCATCATTCAGCTTGGTATCATCAGCAAATTGTTAAGTAATTCAAGGTTTACTTGAATTTCCCATAAAACTTTGTAGTTCATATAGATATAATTGTGGGATAATGGTTTTGTAGAAATCTATTAAAATGATTCGTTTTTTTCTTTTTCTGTATGGACCTTGAGTATTATTTCACCTTAATCTGATTGGGAGAATTTGTAAATCTGGTCACACCTTCCACCCTTCACGGGCAGGACATGATACACCTTGCACTTAGTCTTGCTGAATCTCTTTTGATTCAGATAGGCCCATTTCTCAAACTTATCTAGGTCCCTTTGGATGACATCCCTTCATTCTGTGGTATCAACTGTACTACTCATCAGTGTCATCAGCAAACTTGCTGAGGATGCACTCAATCCCACTATCCAATTCACTGATAAAGATGATCCAGATCCAGCTCAAAGATGAAGATGGACCCCTGGAAGATACCACTTGTCACCAGATTCCACCTAGACATAAGTCCATTGAACACAGTCCTCTGGCTGAGAACATTCAATCAATTCCTTATCCACTTAATAGTCCATACTTCCAATCTTGCCAACTTAGAGATAAGGATGTGACACGGGACTATGTCAAAAGCCTTGCAGAAATCCAGGTAGATGACATCAGTTGCTTGTCCTTTGTCTACTGATGTCACCACTCCAATATATAAGGCCATCAGACAGCTCAGGCACAATCTGCCCTTGGTGAAGCTGTGCTGTCTGTCTTGGATCACCTCCTTGTTTTGCATGTGCATTAACATAACTTCCAGGAGGATCTGTTGGTGTTGAAGACAAATAAGACCATGAAAAAAAATCTTTTTTTTTTTTTTAAATATAAGAAATAAATTTAATTATAGAATAGCTATAGAAAAATAATAAAAAATAATAATTTAAGCAAAAAAAAATAAAAAACATGAGTTTTGTTCCAATTTTTATATATGAAATAATAATGGAACCCAACAAACTCCAGTTGTAATTTTTATATGGCAATCAAATATGGAAATGATTGCTAAATAAAAATCAATATGGATTCAATGTTACAAATCAGTTACACAATTTATTTTATGTATGTGGTACACAAAACTTCAATTATAATCTGGAAATTTTCAATTTATACATTCTATGCAGTACAGCAAAGAAACAAATGTGCATTTCCAGGAACCACAACTGGTTCACTACTGGTGCTTTGTAAAGTTGGATTGAGAAAACTGGTGAACAGATCCTGGTTAGGAAGAATCTTAAATCTTACTTCTCTAGCCCTTCTAATTACATTTACAGCATATCTCCACAGTCAATCATGATTAATAATTATTAGTAATGTCATATTTAATTTTAATTGTCAAATTAACGTTTAGTGTAGAATTGACCTAAGCTGGCTATATTATGTATTTTATCTTAGAAAGTATTTATAGTACAGTCTGCTTAACTTGTTTAAGTTACCATATTTTTATATCTGCATGGTGAAAAAATAATATGAAAAAGGAATGGTTAATTAAAAAAACACCTTTTTGTTGTTGTTGTTGTTTAAACAGACAAATTAACAGCTGTCTATAACAGCTGCCAGCCTTCTAATTGTTGGACAGATGTATTATCCATGTAATTTTACATTTGCAAAGACCAGCTGCTTCCCATGTTGCTCTAACCAGTTTCTCACTGTTCAGCATTCTGTGATTTGCTTTGAACCAAGGCTTTTGTTCTCCTGAATATTCCATTATTTGTATTTACAAAATTGTCAGGCAAAGCAACAGATATTAGGATTAGAATTGGAATTCAACCACACACCACTTCTTTGAAGTATTTTCCTGTTAGACTTAAAGATAAATATATTAGAGGTGACATTGTCTTTATGTCTGTATAATGTTTGCATATACCTTTTCAGAGATGATTAAAGCTACAAAAATCACCAGTTTTGTAAACTCTTGTTCAAATTTATAAATTAATTTGCTTTAGAAATTAAATAAATGTCATATTCAGTAGAATTTGAGGGCATCTGTTTTGTCCCTTGAAGGATGGACTACTTCCTGTAGTAGGAATTGTACTGGAAAACTGGAAAAGAAAACAAACTGCAGTGTTCAATTCTAAAATTTTCTGGGCCAAATCTTACAAAATGCTGAGCATGCTGTTACTGATCCAACCAAACAATTAGGCCCAGAAATTGCAATGACTGTTCAGCCTCAAGGGTGAGGGAGATGTTTCACTTGATTCAACTGGACATTTCCAATATTTAACTTTGAGTCCAAAAGTACTTGCTGCTGGATTGAGTTCAGAGCCTGTAATGTATTGTTAGATAGACATTTAAATGAGCCACAGATTGATAGTGTCCTCAGTTTTAGGGTTGTAAAACTCATTTTTTAACATAGGTTGAAGCAATAACAGATGACAGAGAAGTGAAGTCTGTATATTTCGTGTACGACGAGACACAAGGAGGAGCAAGATTCCCAAAGCCTGTTGCCAGAGATATAGTATAGAGGTAGTTAAACCTGAGAATGTCAGACCACACCCTTCCCTGTGAGAACAGCACATCCAAACAAAGTTATTTTAGCTGCGCTGAAAGAAGAATTAAGCAGTCTTTTGCTTGCATAGCAAAAGAAGAAAAGACTAAACAATTTATTTCTTATGATTGTGTGTGTTTTTTATGCAGTTACTCATCATCTCCAAGAAGTATACATCATGCATATCCTCAACAGTTGATGATATTTTATCTGTTCAGGCAATAATTAAAATAGCTCAGAATTTAAATGTTAAATGATCATATCAGTGATGAGATATACCTGATTCAGAATGTAAGAGTTTAAAAAGAGGTGTATTGGCACACTAAAACAAAGGAGGAATCTGTTTACTTAATTCCTGCCAGGAAAAAAAATAATTCCCCAGGATGCCATTAGTTCTGGTATCTTCATGTATATACTCAATTGTAAAAGCTTCTCATGGACTGTACAGCATACAGTTAACCTGTATGTCTGTGACCTTGACATTTCTTATTTTCTTTTATCTCCTAATGGTGACAATGTATGTCTCTCATATCTCATATTGTCTTGTTAGTTTGGAGGGGGATATTATGTATGATTTTATTCAGTTAACTCCATGGTTCTTGGATCTCATGAACTATCTTGTTAAAGCATACCCAGTGTCCATCTAGCCAAATTTCTGTTGTTCATTGTGACAGTACTAGTCTGAATAGATAATAAATTCCTAGCAACATTTACTGAGAAAAAAATCTAGCCTGTTCCATGACAATTTTGTGCTGACCTATAAAAATTAGAAATGAATTTAAGTCCTAATCCCCACATATTACTATTTTCCAAACAAAATAAAAAACTTACAGTTTCCAAATCTTGTGCTACTTTGCACTGATTTATAACTTATAGTCCTCGTTGTACATCTGAACACTTGTTATTTTTTGCCTTTTATCTCAAAGTGTATCCGTGTGTGATGGCTAACAGAGGAATTTATTGCATTACTTGAATATAACTTCAGTGTCCTTTTGTCAGGGACTTTTTTATGCACAGTAAAATCTAATTCTAATTCTAATTAACTGTTCCATTATGTCTTATGGTTCTTTCAGTACCTCTTTGGGTAGTTCTTAGGACTGGATTATTTGACAGCTCTTAATCAATGCATTTCCTACTCTCCTAATTACTTTTCTTTAGCTTTCTTTATAAATTTTCCTTGAGGTGGATTGAACAAATTATTCCATATAATGTAAAATTTTGGATAATCATTCAGACTTTGTAAGAACTAACTAGAAAATATTTTAGCTTCTTTCATAAAAAGTCATAAGTTCAAAAAAAAAAAAAAAAGAAACACTGCTGTTGAAATCATTCATATAGGGACAAAATTTTGAAGGTGCCTGAGTGCGTGAAATAATATCTACGTGATTTAACAACATCAGACCTTTTTCCCACCAGTTTGTGTATACTGCACCTTGTTATGAATGTAATCTATCTGGAGAAAAATTTTCATCAAAAACAATGGAAAGACTCACCTTTCCATTTCTATTATGTGAAAAAGTGCATTCAATACAAAATTTAAATAAATATGTTCTTATTTTTAAGAAGACTCTTCATTTTTTTTTGTATTTATTATCTTTTTATGTTAGAAATGCTTATGATTATGTTATGATTTAAATGGTATGATTTAAAGTGTCTAAGAGTAGAAGTCAAGAGAAAATATTGTTTAAACAAAATGTCCCTTTGACAGAAACACAGCATTAAAAAAATTATTTGAGATACCTATAATTGAACAACTAACAAGCAAACAAACAACCAAAACCCTGGAATTTAATTCTAAAATAGCTAAGGTAAGCTAGCTTTAAATTTTTCTTATCTGGCTAAAGATAGTATTTAACAGAGGAGGACCATACATTCTGGAAATTTTTAACATGGCCAGATGCAGCTATACAAATGAAACAGGTCCATAAATGCTTGTTAGAATTTACTACAGTTATAACATGAAATTCTAAAAATAAAAAGGGACTCTTAGGATGTAGATTTACTGCATCAGAAAAAGGAGAAATGTGTGTGCATTTAGACTAATGAAAGTTACAAAACTATGATACTGCTAATACTTTAACTGGTAAGCAAGAACAGTAATAAAAAAAGAAACAAAAAATATGTAAAAAATGTCAAAGGGATTACAGCCATCAGATTAACTCTATTCAGGATTATTTCAATGATACAAAGTATGTGACGCTACTATGACTAGTCAGTCCTTTCTACTATTTAAACTTTTTTTTTTTCCTTTTTTTCTTTGCATAGAAATTGAAGAATGCCCTTCTTTGCTTGCTTTTTCTTTTTTTTCTTCTCTTTTTTTGACCTATGACAATAAATTAGTTGAGGATAATCCATTACACAAGAATAACTAAATACACTTTGACTTAAGCTATCTTGTTTTATGTGTTTGACTTGCAATATCCAACTGCATGTCCCTACTGAGCAAATTACAGGGTTTTATAAGCAACAAAGAGTATTGAACCATTAGGCCAGTTTTCCCAGAGATACAGAACATTAGGTTACTCTTTCAAAAAACATTACCTACCATTTGGTAGCGTTAGACAATTGTGTGTACTTCAATTGGTAACCAGTATTTGACTCAGTTTATATAAGTAATCAAAATTGCTCATTCAGTTTATTTCCTAGCAACTGCAGTGATTCATTAGTGGATTCTTTGCTTATAAGCAGTCCATAAGCAGTGCTTTTCCCCAAAATTGTTTGCATTATCTAGATTATCTAGATTATCTTCTCAGTGTAATAGGCATTTCATGAGATACCAAGAACATGAGTCAGGTTTATTAGGTTAATCACAAGATAGCAACCTCTTATGGCTGCATATTCCAGGGCATCAAATGGATGATATGTTTTATGCAACGCAGAGACAACAGAGCTTCAGGTTTCTTTCCATGAATGTGCAAATCTATTGCTCCATATAGACACAGCTAACAAAATGTCCTCTAGTGACACTTCCAGCTGTGAGCTGTAAGCCTTGTGAACTCATAGATGTTTACCAAGACACTGGTCTCCAGTATGTTAAAAATTCTGGGTCTTCATGGTCTTAGGAAACAGTGCTTCTAGCTATTGTGCTAATAAAAATTTCATTGTGCTATTTGCCCCAAATCAAAGGTTGAGGGAGTTGGGACTGTTCAGCTTAGAGAAGAAAACACTCTGGGGAGACCTCATTGTAATCTTCCAGAACGTAAAAGGAGCTTACAAGCAGGAGGAGGACCAACTTTTTACAAAGGCGGGTAGCGACAGGACAAGGGGAAATGTATTTAAGCTGAATGAGGAAAAGTTTAAGTTAGATGTTGGGAAGAACGTCACACCCAGAGTGTGAAGAGGCACTGACACAGCTTGCTAAGAGAGGCTGTGGATGTCCCATTCCTGGAAAAGTTCAAGGCCAGGCTTGATGGGTTCCTGGGAAGTCTGATCCAGTAACTGGAAGCCCTGCCTGTGGCAGGGGACTTGGAACTTGAGGTCCATTCCAACTCAAGCCATTCTATTTTTTTATGATTCTGCAATTTCTGCTGGTTTCTTATGGATAATGTTTTCAGTAGCTTGTGAAGTATTCTGAAATCTACTTTCCTTTCTAACACAGAGTTAATATTACAAAAGCATTTTTATGAATATGGCTATGACAGAAGTCTCATAAGATTATAACATAGTAATGGTTAAGCCACTATTATGTGATAAGTAAAACCTAGTGTTGCCAATATGCAAGAATAAAGTGATCAAAAAAATGCAATTCTTCTTTCTAGTATTGCAATCCAAATTAAGAAGTTAAGTTTGGTGATGATAATAAACAAGGAAGGAAGGAAGGAAGGAAGGAAGGAAGGAAGGAAGGAAGGAAG
>JAPSGF010000006.1:3524308-3588989 GCA_035772895.1 Perdix hodgsoniae | reverse complement strand
AAGGAAGGAAGGAAGGAAGGAAGGAAGGAAGGAAGGAAGGAAGGAAGGAAGGAAGGAAGGAAGGAAGGAAGGAAGGAAGGAAGGAAGGAAGGAAGGAAGGAGGAGGAATCAATTAATGGAATTACTGCTTTTTTGCTATTTATTGATTTCAAGAGCCTACTTTCAATATGATGTATATAAGCCTGCTTAAGCCTTGAATACATTCTCTGACTTTAGCCTTGTCCAAATTAGGCTCATACACTGAAGCCAGAATTTATTGGCTCTGTATCAGGTAGATTAAATTAACAGAGCTCAAAATATACTTCTGCGGTACGCAGTTACTGTGAAATATGGTGGCTTGAAAAGGAAGAGGTTAAAATATCCACAAGGTAAAGTCTACATATGACAGCTTATCAAAACACCTTGAAATCTCACCTGACTAGAAATTTTCCAAATTTTTGTTAAAATAACATATAAAAACAAGATTGTTTAATCTCACCATTCTTAATGCTATACATAATTATTTTTCTGTTGTCCAGAGCTTTTCTTTTGATCTTTATCTCTTTGTTCTACACAGAAAATCCAAATTCCCACAAATGGCCCATTGTTCAATCTAGCTTTACTTGACTTTTGCCAGAGACATCTGTTTGTTGTTAGAGCTGATTTTGATGGACAATTTCTTTAAAAGGCCAAGAAAGTTAAAATAAAAATCTAAGTCAGTATCTTCTCTCTATTCCCTGTCCCTCTTTTATTCAAAAGCCTCTGTTATTCAATGAAAAATTAGTGTTAAAATATAAATAGATTTAAAATTCTTTAACCAGATGATTGGGTAAAAAAGGGAGTGAAAAACTACTCTTTTACTACAGACTTTAGCAGTGCTTAAAAAATATACCATCCTTTACAGAATTTTTTTAGTGCATGGTTTCTCATCTTCTTAGAAGTTTGTGACTGGCCAGACCATTACTTTAAGGAGAAACAAGAAATAATGTAAAAAAAGAAAAGCAGCTTACTCCGTAATTAACCACACTCGTCAGAAACAACTCAAATAGGAAATAACACTAAAATATAGGTCTGTAGACATCATCCAAATACCAGCTGCTGTGGGAAGTGAGCCTACCTTCCTGTAGCCCCTTGCACTTTGGAAAGTGCACCAGCACATTACAGTGCTCCTTCTAGAGTTGCAAGAGGAGGAAGTTCAGGAGTCAAAGACTCAGTGGGAGTCAGGCAACTGAAAATTTCTTCCATGTTCTCCATGTCTGCCTGGAAAAAATATGCTGCCACTGCAAGTAGCCTAGTGTCGTAAACAAGATATTTTCTTCCTTTCCTGAACTCCATATCAGGCACATATGCCTTTCTCTTGCCCTTATTGTCATCAGCTAATAAAAATTCATCTTAAGTGTCAGAGGATTGTTTTTTGTCAATAAATTATACAGCTCATGAATAATTTACAATGCCAAGACAGTCATACTAATTAGGAACATTGAAAATTTATGTTCTTATAAATTGGAAGGTAAAACAAGATTTTTATTTGATGAAGAAGATGGCTTTTAGAGTTATTAGGGTGTAAGGGTCTTTTTTATGCTTTGACTTCTATTTTACAACAGTAGGAAAAATATTGGTGCTTGTTTTCCAGGCTCCAGTTCCAAGTTTTAATGATAAAAAATACAACTACAGAGTCAGATTTAGCGCTCAGATTTAGAGAGATTTTGTGAAATCTACCATCTTATCATTTCTAAGAACATTCAAATCAAATGAAACATCACTATAAATCTGTTTTGAAATCCATGAAGTGTACTTAGTAGCCTTTTACTATTTTTGCAATATTTTGTTAGAAATTCATCATTAGGAAATGATTCCTATGCTCAGCAAATTAAGAAAAAAATCTAGGGAAGTCAGGAAGGGGATTGCAAGATCTGTTGTGATATAGTTTGGAAATACATAGCATTGTTTCATTTTGGTTTTGTCAGATCTAGTTTTAAACATGGTAACTGAAGAGTAAGTGCATAGAGTCAATCTATTCTACAGTTTAGTCAATATCATTGTCAGGATGTCTTCTTTTAAATATATCCAGTTTTCTTTTCTCTTTCTAAAGGGAACTGAGTTATGGCTCAATTTCATATGCTATTCCAGTACTTTTTTCTGTTCTAGAACTACTAACCCTAAGTAATTCCTATGTCTTGATATTTGAAATCTTCAAATACTCATGGAGTTATTTCATATACTGTGAGTTTGAATGGGTGTTCATACTTCAGGCTTCCTGCTGGGAGAAAAAGTGAATAAAACAATTCAAGATCTGTTCCATAGTTCTGAGATCAAGCACTAGAATGGAATATTATCTGAAAAGGTTTAACACTTCAAGACAGGGCCTTCTGGGTAGGAATGTGCTTGTTTGCTGGTCTCCAGACTACACTCAGGCATAGCCTAAGGGAGGGCTTAAGGACATAGGCCAAGCAAAGCCAGGTGCTGTGCAGTAAAGCAACTTCAAGCTGTTTGCAACAAAACTTTTCATTCTGTTCTGAAATTGAGAAAGTTATACTGAAACACACTTCGCATGACAGAAGGGAAACACTGGGTGATCAGAAAGTTTGTGTTTAACACCCTGGTCAATTATATTTTCTTTACGCGAGACTGCCAGTCACTTGACCTGTATATATTTCACTTCCACACCTGCAAAGTTGTGCTTTCTATTCTTCCCAGGAGTACCACTAAAGATTATGAGGCTCACTGCCTTTCTGGCAACATCAATTCTGTCACAGTGAACAAATAAATAGAGAATGACTGTTCCTAGCTCTGGCTGTTTGAACAAATTTAGTATAAAATTGTCTTTACTAATTTGGATTTCAATAGGTATTACCATAGAAACCTTTTAATAACTTCCAAAGATCAAAAAATACACTAGAATTCGTTTAATTCTGTGGTTAGGCACTGTACATAATCTGCTACAGTCTGGATCCCCATGGATACCACCAGGAATGCATAATCTAAATAGAAGCTTAATCAACAGATCAAAGCGCTATACCTGCCTGTGACTGATTTATTTTTTCTCTTGTTTACAAAATGCCTCTATTATCTGCAACATTTCTTCAAAAGGAGATTATATATTACAAACTACATCATATTAGTAAAGACAATAATGTATACAGAAATTCTTGGAACAGGATCCCATCCCAGGAAAATATCTGTTATGCTTCAGGATTAAAGAAAAGGTTCTGATTTTCTACACATTTATGACCCAATACGTACCAAATCATTGTAAGAATATGATGTTTCTGATAAGGTTTTTAAAAGTTTATTCATGGTCAAAAAAAAAAAAAATCAATTTCAGTTCAGCTTCCTTTTAACTCACGATTTTCTAGATTTTTGTTGATCACAGATTTTCTAGATAATTGTATTTTTTTAAATACTCACTGTCTTTCACTTGGATTTAATATATAAGATCAGAAGTAATTAGTAAAAATAAGCAAAATACAGAAAACAACTACTTCCATGAGAAAAAGAAAAGAAAAATCCCTTTTTTTCAGCGTTACACAAGAAAATAAGACAGGCTTTTTTCTGATGTGACATGCTTGTTGCACTTTGAGCCTTAGATATGGTAAACGTCACTATAGCATTTGTGTATCAAACAGAGAAAGCACACTGATGACAGATGAAATCAAATTTAAGAGAAGCAGCTTTAAAGGTTTCCTTACACTCCATTCAGATAAATGTATATATAGAATACAACATACTTCTACATTTTCCCCCCTCTCTTTATTTAATTTTGTCAAAACCAGTTTCATGTTTTTATATTGGAAAAGCTATGTTTTTCTCCCGTTGATTCAGTTTAGTGAGTAACACAAATGAAATCTTTAAAATTATGCATGAAATTTTGCTGGTCCGTATGACTTATTCCATATGCAACTTCAGGTGAAAAATGAGAAAAAAGCTTAACCTGTGTATTGTACCAAAGCAAAATATGTGCTGACAGTTTTGTGTTCAAAATGATAAATTCTTAGATCCTAATTATTGACTGTAATTATATCATTAAAGTTGTACAATTACATTCAATAAAAATAAAACTCTTTTTTTTTTTTTGTAAGCAGAGCATATCTTCTTTAAAAAAAGAACTGAATAAATTTTTGAGGTGAACATTATGTTTAATCTCATTTCATAAATTTAGTACTATCTAAAATCAATACAAAGATAAGTTTAAGATCTTATCAATCCCTCTACTATGCCAAAAACTCTCTCTATATTTTTGTACTATTTCACAGTCACAGAATTGTTAAGATTGGAAGAGACCTGTGGAGGTAACCTGGTTCTGCTCTCCTGCTCAATTACGTACATCCTGGTCTAGTAGCCCATGACCATGTCCAGGCAGATTTTGAAGTTCATCTCCAAAGGAGACCATGCAAACTCCCTGGGAAACCTCTGCCAGTGCTCCATCACTCACACAGTAAAGCAGAGCCTCTTGGTTTCCATCAATGTAGTCTGTAAGGTGGTATTGCAAGGGAAGATAGTACTGCAGTGTATGTTACCTTCATTTAAAATGTTGGTAGACTATTTTAATACTTGAGCACATAGAGACCAGAATTTGACAGGTACAAAGGGACTCAGAACTTAGAATCTGAAGTTGTGGGTTGTATAAACATAGAATTGTATTTGAATAACTACAATGACATATTTAAATGTTAACAGTTATATATACATGGATGTATAAATAAATAAAAACTATTTCTGAGGACATCTCAGCTGATGAGAAGACAAATTCCACTGTGCATCTGACCAAAGTTCTGCCACATCACTGTATCTAAATGACACAAGTTACTCAGAGGGTAAGCTTTGAGTCTTGAACCCATAATTAAGAGGACTGTCAACAGCAGTGTCAGCTGGAGAATGCTGTCATAAGAGGGGTCACTTTTGCACTGACTAATTCCTATAAACTAGGGCAACTTCTACTTTCTTAAATTTGTGCTGAGTTTACTGTTTCAAACTATAATTATGAAACAATATTTTTTAATGAACTTGATCAAGATTTTCATGAAAATACAAGCTTGACAAGCCATAACAACGCAATAATTTCCTAAGCCAGTGCACCACCCACTGAGAATATTGCCCTGTATCTGATTCAGACATGAGTCAAGTTCTAAATTATTTAGAAGGCAATAAGGTGGCATAAGACAAGAAAAGCTCATTCTTTTCAGTAACTAGAGAATCTAAAGTCATATCATAAAGATCATTGCTTTTTACATTTTATTCTGTTACAGTCTCAAGGACTAGAAGATTTGGGGCAAGAAGTATTATTTTTGTTTATTTCCTATTATCAGCCTTTGATTATCCAACACAGTTTCCATAGTCAGTTAACAATGTCAGGCTTTGTTGCTTTACCCATAGACCCAGGCAGGTGTAGACAAGAATATGTACTTTTACATTTAAAAATGCTTCAGAAGATGGTATTGGGCAATTACTGATAGTCTGGTCTGTAGCAGGCCAATCAGCTTATCTGCCACCTATCACGCTGTCATTTTTAGGTGGCTGACCACAGGATAAGTAGACATTCACTGTTTCTTCTTTGATTCAACATTAATATTGCAGTCTTTGCATTTTTATAAATGCTGTACGTGAAAATGAGTTTGATCCAAAACAATTCCCGATAGGAAACAGGAAAAGAAAAATCTGATGTGTATTCATAGAATTCTTCCTCTTATTCTTTTTCTATTTCTTTGCTTCTTTTCTTTGTAGTGGTAGTGTGAAGTTTCTCTAACAACTGTCATGTCCTCTGAAAGTGATAAGAATGCATTGATGCTGTTGTATCAAGTGGTGTTGCAGCCTGATCTGAATTTCATCTTACTGTTCCTCACAGATATTGAATATATATTTATACAAATCATTATGATACATGTTGCTAAATACAACTCTTTACCAATTTTCTCAGCTCCTTCTATCCTCAGTCTATAAAAGAGAGCTGTTGATATGCATAGTGGATGTATTACATTCCCTTTATTCCTTTGGAAATCAGCTTTCTTTCATTTTAGAAATATCTAGCATTACAGTTTTGCAGAAGCATTAGGAAGGATGAGTACTGCATAGGAAATAAATTCACAGGTAATTAACAGTCTTGGAAACTAAGAGAAATAGGATGAACTGTATCAGTGTCATTCAGCAAGTATGAATGGACTAATGAGACTTACTCTATGACTAGATTGGTCCTTAGCTGAAAGACACAAAGGAAAAGAGATGAAAATTCTTAACTGGATAGAGAGTAGGAGTGGAATTGTGTGTTCTAAAAGTCATGGAGGAGTCTTGATGTGATTTACATTCACGTTTCTGGAAATGTGATGGAACCAGAACAGTAAAGACAACTGAAGTGGTCACAGCAAAGGGTATATTTGAAAGAAGAAAGAAAGACACCTTGTTTTACTAGGCTTATCAACACTATAAGCAATAGAAGATAGAATATATACATATACATATATCTGCAGAACATACTTTATATGCAATTAATATACACATTTATATATGTACTTATGTTCTCGATACAAATAAGAAACACATACTGAAAAGATGAATAGAGTAAAAGCTAACCATACTAAAGTATAATTCAGTGGAAAAAAAAAATAACATTAACGTAGTTGAAAAATTATTGAAAGAATGAGATTCTTATAATTAACAGTTTTACTAGAATATTCTCTGGTAGAATGGGAAGGAGGATTTTAAGATGACAATTGATGTGTTTATTATATATGATGTTTATTATCATGATACAAAATCCCCCGATGTAATAGACTGCTAGGCACAACAACCTCCACAATATTTCTAGCATTCTCAGATATTGACCTCCTAATCGCAGAATGGCTGGGGTTGGAAGGGACCTCAAGGATCATGAATCTCCAACACCCTGCCACATGCAGGGCCACCAACCTCCACATTTAATGCTAGACTAGGGGCCCATCCAGTCTGGCCTCGAACACCTCTAGGGATGGGGCATCCACAGCCTCTGAGCAGACTGTTCCTCACCACTCAGTGCTGCTAAGCAACATCTTATAACACATCTTATGGTTCACGACCACTTTAAATGCCAGATGATCTACTGCCAGACAGAACCTCAAGATTCAGTAAACATATTTCACATCAACATCACCCATTTAAATGAACATAGCTAAGCAAAATTGTCAAAGGAAGTAATAATGAAACTCCATATTTTCATTCAGTCAACAAATCACTCATGGTCCAGGAGATCAAATATAAATATCTTTACAAGGCTAATTTTTCTCCCATTCCAGCTGAGACACAACAGTGAACCATATATAAGACCTTAGTTACAATGCAAGGTAAAACAGGGATATCTCTACTATCTGTGATTAAAACATCTATAAATGAAGTATAGTACTTAAAAATATTATTAAAAGTTTTTGGTTTTTTTTCAAACCTACAGCTGATTTAGCAAAGTGGGATTTGTCTTTCTGTAAGTAACAGATAGAGAAAATATTATTTTTATTTCCATGTGACAGTGACTTGCATTAACTTTATTTTACTATAAAAGTTTTCAGGATAAAAATGGAAAGATAGTTTTACTTTCAAGTATGTTAGGACTGTCACTGTAAAGTAGAATAAAAAAACTATATTACGAAGTAAAAATATCTGTAAATGCTTCTAATAAAGAATAATACTAATATAATATTGTCATGTGAATTAGGGCTGTTAAAAGTTTCTATTACCAAACAACAAAACAAAAAAACAAAACAACAACAAAAAAAGAGCACTACCACGGTAGTCCCATAAGTCCCATAAGATAAAATTTTCTTAATTGTTCTGGTCATCACTCACCTTGAACAAGGTCATGTCTGAAGGGAACACAACTGTCTGATATTACAGTAAACTGAAAAAATTAAAAAAAAATAAAAAAAAATCCCAAGTATGTGAAGTTCCTTCCCAAGAGTAAATGTTATTTTTAATTGGTGAAAAATAGAGCATGCTAATTCTATCAAATCCGTGAATGAATTACATATGTGACTATGTTCACTTGATTAAGGCTATGCTTATGAAGAGGAATTTGGAAAGAAAAATGTATGACTAAAAATCTAAAGAAATTTATCAGTACAGCACTATTTGTAGAAAAAAATCTATAAAACTGTATTCTTCTATTGTTGGAATGTTTCCTGTGTCTGTTTTTTGAAACTCAAATATTACTGAAATACTCCCCAAATAATCTGATATTGTTCCCCATATCCTTCACAAAGTGGTTGTTTAATTTGCCTAGTCACTAGCAAAAATGTCTATATACCTTTTCCTAATAACAAATGATTATAACTATTTTCCAAAATACATGACATTGCTAGGTATTACAAAATGGTCTGTGCTCCTATTAGCAATTAAGGTAAGTTAGGTTGTGTTCCAGGGTCCTTTGATGGAGGAAATTAGATAAACTTTCTTTAATTTAAAGAGGAACAAAGCAATGTGTGCTTATTAAGGAACATGCAACTCTATCTGAACATGAAAATACAATCTTCTGCTGTGGGGTTGACAACACTGGCCCAGGCTGCCCAGAGACTTACATAATTTAATCTATCCTTGGACATGGTGTGGAGAAGCCTGCTCTAGAAGGCCCTTCTTAACTGTTGGAGTTGGACAAGACAGACTCAAAAGATTTTTGCCAACCTCAGCCATCGTATGATTTTGTGATTCTTGATAATCCTGCATATTTTCCTTAGAGACCCATACTTCCATTAGTTTGTCTAAATCTGTTGCTGTTTTAAAAAGTCAGGTGATCACAAAACCTCAGCCTTTCACAGTAATTTTTGGTTGCCTTCAGAATTAGTCTTATTTTTCATTCACTAATATCATGCAAAAGAACTATTGTGAGCAAAATATATATCCTACAGCTTGTTGATAAAAAAAAAAAGAGATTAACACAATCAGTTAAAAATACTTCTAGAACTACACTCTGAAAGTATACAACAAGTCATAATATCACTTTGATTCTTCTTCTGTGAGCTAGTTCTAGGTGTTATGGTTTCTGAGCAACTCATTCTCTAAACTGCTTGTTTAAGTTAACGTGCCAAAAGATACTCGTGGTTCAGTGATCCTATATGAGCTTTTATAGAAGGTTTTTTTAGATCTATTTTTATTGTGTTTGCTGATTGATTAATATTTCACTTCTTACAGCAATTGAAAGAAAACTTGGCATGATAAAACAAACAATAATCCTTCATCATATCTGGTTATATGCCCAAGGAATGTGTAAGTCAAACCTATGATCAACATATGACATGGGCTTAATCAGCAAAGATTTTAGGAGAGCACGTTATGGAAAGAACATTATTTTAAAGAAATCACAATACTTTTTATTTATAGAGAGAGAATAAAAACAGTGATTTTATATAATATATAATAATCAAATTAGAAGATATCCTATATTAATGATAGTGCACAGATGGGCTTGATGCTTTGAAAAAACAATTATTTTATAAGAAAGTGCCTAAGTTCTATATGCAATGCTGTGCATCTAACAGTAGTAGACTTCTGTGTTCCAAATTTAATGTCAGTGCTTGCATAACTGAACAATAGCTCAACTGTATCAAGCACCAACAGGCAGTTCTGCTTCCATTCAAATCGTGTTGGGTGTTCCATTTCATTATAACACGCCATTAAAATATGCTTTTTAAAATGCAGAACAGATTATAGCTTTAATTTGAATAGGGTGAGGATAGAAGGTTATGTGGATATGGAGCATTGTGTGGTCAGGAATGTTCAATCAGTCTGGGCAGTTGTCCTGAAAGAAAGATGAAAACCTACTTTTTGCTTAAATGTTCTGCCTCTAGTAAATCGCACTGTGAAAACCATTTTTTACAAAAAGGCTCAATTTAACAATTAATAGATAGACAGAAACTGACACAGATATACTTTAAAACATCACACACACATATACACACAGATAAAATTACCTGTATTGTATCAACATTTATATTATAATACATGTTTACATTTAGGAACATAAAAGAGTACAAATGGAAACACATGCATTATTCTGAATTACTATTTCTCTCACACCTACTTGAACAAAAGCCTCTTTTTAATGGAAGTAAATAGAACAGTGAAAATGACAGTATGTATGTAAAACTGACACAAATACTTCACAATACTGATGGCAGTCATACATCAGCTTAGTTAGCACACTGATATTCATACTGATTGCATTGTTACTTATATTCTATACCCTATCAGTGTATGAGATGGTACACTATGTGGTTCCACAGGAAGCTATCCTTTGTCTGTGAAAGACATTAGTATAGTAAAATGCTTTTAAGAGATCTTTTATTCCTGTGTCTCAGAGGAAGAAGAGAAGAATTGATACCAAAATAAATTGTACAGAATGGGCCTTTTGCTCTATGGATGATGTGATTAAACCTCTCTACCATATCACATTGAAGTTTAACTTTTGGACACAGTTTATATACTCCTAACTGAAACTGCCACCCTGAAAATTCTGGCACTGAGCACTGGAGGAACTTTATAGGAGACATAGATTTCTAGCTGAGAATTCCTCAAGATCCTGAAGTTCTGTTTCTGTGTATGCCCAGAAATATCTTTTTTGTAGGCTTCAACAGGTTGTGGAAATTTCACACTATAGCCTGACTGATATCCCAATACGAGTTGCTCCTTATCTTCTGCACTGCTTCTTCCTACACCCTATTTGTAGGTGCCTAACATTCACTAAACCCAATTAAAAGGCTTGTTGTAAGGTTCCAGACTCATCTCTGCCAACTTGTATTGGGAAGTGGACATATTGTGGGACCTTTTGGATCCAACTGAGAAGGAAAATAAAATTTAATAGCAGAATATTAGGCACAAATCAGATGACTTGCCGATATGAAAGTGATCTGTGGCATATCTGGATCTGTTAGGAGTCATACATGAATTACAATAAATAATTTAAGCCCATTATTCTCATAGCTTATTTCTTGCACACAAAAAATATATTTATGAAAATGAAAAATGAAAAATACATTGTTTCTCTCATGATATGGGCTGACACCATAAATTCTTCATAGCAGTATATAACTTCCTGTTCAGTTCTTTGTTTTATTTTGTTTGTTTCATGACCCTATTAAAAAAAAAAAAAAAAAAAAAAAAGCAGACAACATATCTCATTAAGGTACCATATTTACAATACTTTTAACAAGACATTATAAAACTGAATAACAACCAAATGAACAGTGTTAGATTCCTTTAGGCTTAACAATTAGCAACCAATAATGAATTGTCCATATATATATATATTCGACATGCATTACATTGGTGCTGACTGCATGCTCTGCAGAGGTTTTTTGCATGAGCTGCAACTCCTTGGATTCAGTTTCCAGGCATCTTTTTCTATTTTATGATGTAAGGCTTGGATACGATGGCAAGTCCTGAATATTTTATTCAAAGAACAGAAACAATGGATGTACATGATACTACGAAAAGTAATTTGATTTGATCTTAGTTTCTTCCCTAATCATTCCTAACTTCCTACTTTCCATTAGATTTTCCACTGAACATCAAATTTTTCAGACAGCTTTCTGCAATAGTCTTTTGCAAATATTGTCCCGATAAAGGTAAATCAAATCCAGCATATCCAAACACTCCTTTCCCTGAAAGACTGTAATCTAATATCTAAAACAGAAGCAGAGATATTTTTGAGTTTTTATAACAATATTTCCACTAAAATGAAGTTGAGACCATGATATTCCAATTAAAAAAAAATGAGCTACAGAATTATATGTAGGGTTAAAATTATTAATATATTTTAATAGTAGAAAAAAAAAAAACAGTTTAACTCATTTTGGTTGATGCATTCTGACCAATTTATTATTTTTGCAATGCTTACTGGAATATTCTAGTCACATTTTAGACTACACTACTCCATACAGCATGAAATTGAATCCTTGACAAAATAATACTTCTCTTAAAATGAAGTGCTAAATATTTTTTCGTGCCATGAATACTAGAATTTGAGTTTCTAATTGTCCACATTTTGGGGTGACAAATAATATCAGGGTTCTTAATGAGAAATAAATGCTTTAATTGGACACAATTTAAATGAAGAGCAATATTTATATGGACAGAATAATTCTAGAGGTAGTGGAATATATATAAATTCATATGACCAATTACATCTCTGATGAGTATCTACCCTAGAGAAAATGTTCAACAGAACTGAGTGAAATATGGAAGGAGTAAGTTTGGAAAAAGCCATTTCTTTAAAAGTATCTATTTAATAATGGCAAGCTCTAAAATCAATGGTGTTAAATAGAACAGACTTTCTCTAATAACAGTCATTTGAAACCTTCTAGCACTCATTACTGGAAGGATATTTTTCATAGCTAGAAAGTAAACTAAATCAGAAAAATAAAAAGCTTTCTAAACAGGGGCTCTATTTGAGGGGAGAATACATAAGCACAGTCTAAATAAGCTTAACAGAGGATCTTAGCTGAAATAACCCAGCACAGGTTTTCTGGTTCAGCAGTGCCACTCCAATTAACTGCTGCTGAAGACTGGCACAAGGTGTTTAGCTTAAAGAACACGGTCTTAGCTTCTCCATTTAGAGGTCAAACATGTTTATTTCAAACAAGACTTGAATTGGGATCGTTCAAGGGTTTATTCTTGGTATCAAGAAATATCTTGACTCTACTTACGGGATAAGTAATTGCCTATGATCTTATAAACTCATAGATTAGCAGGAGTAAAAAGGGCCATGAATCATGTTGTTTGACCTCATGTTTAGCGCATGCCAGAGAATTCTGTCAAGTGAAATACAGTGATGAGCAGCCACTGTTGTTCTCTGTTTAAACACCTGTGATACTTCTGCAGCTGAAGACTACAGATACCAAACCATAAGAGTTTATACACTGAGGGTGTAGAATACAATTTCTCAGGATCTTCCTTTCCACTGCAGTGAGACAGAGTTACAATAATTTCTTTTGTTTATCTCTGCAGGGTCTCTATTAAAACCCATGTTTGGAAGATGTTATGTTATTAGCTGATTAGTAATGCAGAAACAGTTTCAAACATCAACTTGAATTTCACATATGCCAGTGATGAGCTTTTGTTATTCACTCCTTATGGTTTTGTTTTGTCTTTAAGACAGTTACTTGACAGCAGTAATGCTTTCCTTTGGAGAAATTCTGACAATTTCTCATGAAGAACTTTCCTGTAAGAAGCTGCAGCACAGGGAGGCAGAACAATGGTGCGTTACGGGAAGAGAAAATGTCCCACTGACTCTGGGGAATGTGCACGCCTCTTGCACAATGTCGCCTTCCTGCCAACAGCTCTACTGGGCATGACAGTCCTCTGGTGACAGAGCTAATCTCCATACTACACTTGTTACTGCCAGGGTAAACTGGGTGACCAATGTAAAGGGAATACAGACAGCATTGCCCAGTATGAAGCTTGCTGCCAGCTGCTGTTTCAGCCCTGGAGGACACACGTAGCTTGAGTGATTCTGAGCAGATTTTTCAGACGGGTCTGAAAACTACAGAGGTGCAGATTTGAGAAAGGAATACTCACAGGCGTGAACCTTTCTCTTCCTCTGTACACATGACTCCTTCTAAATATTCCTTACCCATACCTGAAGACTCAGCTGTTTATTTATAAATCAACTGCTTATTTATAAATATTCTCTGCCTGACAGCGCAAATGATTGTGAAGTAAAACTATATCATAAATCAGCTCCTGCTTCTGAAGCATTTACTTTGAGAAACAGGAAAAAAAGAAACATGTTGAAAAAATATTTATTGAGATACACATATTGAGATATCATGCCATTAAATCTCAGACTGGGAGATCCCCAGTGTCCTACATCTTTAACAAACCTCTTGTGCTAGTGTGATACTGTTCTTCTGTTTTAATAAAATACTTCCTAAGAGATTCTCTATAGGGAAAATATTGCCTCTCTGGTACAGTTTTTCATCAGTTGCTCTTTCTGCTCTCATTCCTAGAGTAAAATTTAATTTTTTGGGGTAATTTGACTTTCTGTAATCATTCTGTGAATTCTTAATTCTGATTTTTTCAGCTATTTGGTAAGTTTTCTCTCAGTATAATCATCCAGTTTCAGACTGTAAATGTAATGAATTACATATCTGCCCTAAAATCACAAAGTAATACATAAAAAGCCTTTTGGGAGAAGTGCGAACAAATTATGTGTACAATTTTTTCCTTTGAAAGTTGGCAGAACTACTGAAATGACTGCAGTAGTTCTGTCTCCTGTTGCAGTGTAAGAACTGCCAAAGGCTCCTCTTCAGTGAGGATTCAGTTGGAAGCCAGACCAATACTGAGCACTCAGGACCCACTAGACAGCAGTAGTTGCATGCTTCTGACTATCATGCATAGAAATATGCATATCTCTTTCTAATACATAGTGATCTGCAATCACTGAAAATTAGCACTAAATAGCTCAAGTATCCTTGAATGAAGAAAAACAGTTGTTTATTTTTGTTATTTCTGTATGAAAAAAACATTAAAAAAATACAAATTTTTAAGCATAAAGGAGATTGTAAAAAGAATTGCTCTGGAAAATTTATTCCTAAAACTTATAAATTAAAATTAATATAAACAAGCTAAGGAAAATTATTGTAACAAGTGATGTCTACTGAAGTCATGCCAGGTTTCATATCACAGATCTTATTTGCAAGCCATGTGGCATGGATAGAACCAGTCATTCTAAGAGATCAATTTGACATAAGGAAAGTATGAAACCTGTGTCTCTCCCAAGTAAAAATATAAACTCTAATTTTATTCATCCTTTGGGCACCTTCTCTTCTGTTGGATAACATAACTTGATATAGGTTGTTGTAAAAATACTTAAAAGCTTGTCATTTTAGAAATCAGATCTCCTTTTATATGCCATGGACTTTTAGATGTATGAAATAAATATACACTAGGTACTTAAAAATTTTACTTATGGGCCACAAAACTGCATTTATGAATAGTGTTTCAGGATGTATTTCTTAGACACAGCACTTAAACGTGTAAACTATGCTGCCCATCTGTTTCTTTCATTTAAAGCTTGCCTTTCCATGCTCTGCTCCTCACTCAGCATATGATAATTTGATCACAGATTATTGAAATATCTAGGAAACAAATCACTGATTCAGAATATTTAAAAGTGAATTGTGAATTTGAATTTCTCAATTTTCAAGTATTCCAAGTTCAATAAGAAGGTCCGGGTTATACCAATGCATCTCCCAGGAAGTTATCTAATATAGTCCCTAAAATCAAGAAATTTCCAGCAGAAATCTTGGATAGCTTGCATTTCTTCACCAATTGAAAATCAAGCTTTGAAGGCGGAGAAGCAACTAATGATTAATTAAAACAACAGTAGAGTCCAATAAATTCATTATTATGAACACCATTATCATCCAAAAGAGTTTTAACAAAGTATTTCAATTGTTTTATTTATTTTTCATTTTTAGTTGTGGGTTTTGTTGTTTTTTTTCACTTTCATATGTACCTGAACAATTTAACATAAATAAAACATCCTTCTTCTTAATGAAACTATCCAAAGAAAGAAATGTATGTATCCATTTGCAAGTTCTAGTAAACCAGATTTCCACAATTCCTTCATCAAAATCAAACTACATATATTTTAGACATGAAAAAAAAAAAAAAACACTTAAAAGATGTTCTCACCATTTTATGTGGTTTTGCACACAATTATTAAAGCTATCTGCATTATGACATTCCACATGTGTCTGTTGGAATGATATCAGATGAAGATGGTAATGGCTTTCTTTTTACAGAATTTTTCTGAAGTTAGTAGGAAGCTAGACTGTTTTCCTTACTGTTAGCTGTTTTACATCTGCTCATTACATTCATATTAAATTAAAGGTATGATGTGGAATTAATTTTGATAGGAAAGATAACTAAAAATATCAGGAAAAAATACCAATTTTAATGTAACTTTTATGTATTTTATTTATTTACAAATCAAAAATCAAATACCCATGTAACTATCTACTCTTTGAATAGTTAACTTTCAATTTACTATTCTACTTTTTCCAGTAGTCTTATAGTAAGCTTAAAGTACAAACACTGGAGCTCAGAAATTACAAATGACAGATTACATATGGCAGCAAATGCATTATCTGGATGTCTTGAATATAACAATAATAAGTATATATGTTTGTTTGTTTTCAAAAGCCTGAAATTCATCACTGACAAGAAGAATATAAATTTGAAATACAAACTTGTTTTAATGGGCTGGTGACATGCTCCCCAACCTGCTCTGAACTACCACCTAGATGTAGATCCCACTAAGGGTCGCTTGGTATCCATGAGTTTATCTGTAAATTTACTCCCAGCATTGTTCATAATTAATAAAACTAGTATTCATTAAATAAAATATTAGCCAAGACATCTCCAGGACTGACATTTGTTGATAGATTTTTCTATCATAAAACACCGGTAACACTGGTCATGGTCATCAAGCTAACCATGAACCCACTTGTAAGTACCTTTGTTTAGACTATCCTTACCTTTTTTTAATGTCAAGAGACACATTGTCAATGACTTTATAAGAATTTAAATATATTTTTGCTGCTATTTTTACCCTACTTGCTGGAGATTTTGCCCTGTCACAAAATAGTTGCTCAGCAACATTTTGTGCCAAACCAATGCTGGCAATTTTCATCTCATATTTGTCTAGGAGCCTGCAAACAGTTTATTTTCCAATATTTTTCCATGAGTCATTTACAGATCTTTTGCTCCTTCTCATTTTTTAAGATACTGAATATATTTCTCTTTCTCATTTCTTTGTTTCTCAAAAATAATCTGTATTATTAAATTGTTAAATTGTTTCAGTTTTCTGCAATCTTTAGATCAATTCTGTCTAGGTTCTGATCTGCATTCTACTGCCCTTTTTATGCCTGTTCTGGGTGGAAATCTTATCCTTTAAATTTATTCTAGGTTAAACAGACTCTTCATTATAATCAAACTAGCTTTAGTGAAGACTGAATCAAGAATAGCATAAAGCTCTCTGACCTCCCTTGCATTATCTAATCTTCATTATATCCTTTTTGATTTTTTTTCTTCCTTTTGTACTAATCTTTTATGTTTGTCCTTATTGTTTGAGATTGTAGTTAATGAAAAACTTGTGACTCAGTTTCTCATTGATAAATTGATCTCCTAATAAAAGAATCATTTCCTTGTATTGTAATATTGAATGCCAGGTTCAGAATTTTAAAAGGATTTTCATGAAAGTTTTCATGAAAGGGACTTAATACACTTCTTTTTTTAATAATCAGTACTCTGAATTGGACGTTAAAAACCCTTTCACCAGAAAACTGAAGATAGAAAACAACTTTCTGATTGAAACCTGGATGGAGATTCAACATAAATAACAAACTTATTTTGACGAGATTTTCTGGACTTTATTTTTTTAAACAAAAAGTGTTTTGCAAATTGAAGTTCACTGCATACCTTAATTTTGATGTAGTTCATTCCTCTTTACATTATCTTTTTTAGACGATTCACCAAACACTATGAAATGTTCTAATTAAAATTTTACATAGCAAAAAGAAACAAAAATCAAAATGTTTAATATGTTGTCTGAAAATCAAAAATGACTTGGTAATCCTCAGAAGCTAACATTACAATTTAAGTGAATATTTTTAAGGATATTTTATAACTGAAAAAGTCAAAGAAACATGCATTATTACATTCAGTATGCCATATACATCCAATTTTCACTTTCAGCTTATGAGTTTTCATGAATATTTCATTTTCTTTTCTCATCCTGCATCAGTCATTTCAAGCATTGCAGTCAATTAATAGCATGATAAAATTGATATTACTTTCTAGTTTCTAATCTTAACAAAAATAAAGTAATCAAGAAAGATGTTGAAGACTGCATTAGCAGGGGGTTAGCTCTATAAAACAAACACAACTATCATAGTTATAAAATGCTTGATAAGGCCCACCAGGAACAGCATGCACAGCACTGATAACTATCCCTCAGGAAGGAAGTTACCTCACAGAAGGTGAGAAGCATAAGGAAACACAGTTCTATATTCCAGAAACCAGAGTTGACGTTGAGTTTACAGAACATAGAATAATGCTTCAGATGGACACAAAGAAAAGAAATATGTGAATGACTTGTACGTATTTGTTTATTCATTCATTCCTCCAAGAATAAAAGCACATACTGTATTCATAAACTGTGAGATGGGACTGAGGTCCCTGATGATCCCATTAGGTAAACTCAGAATTTTCCATGTGAGATAGGAAGTAAAACAGAAGCTAGAGAACTGTCTGAAAAAAAGATGACTAACAAAGAGCATGCTGAAGCTTAGTAGGGATAATTACTTTAAAAGTAAATACATCAACTTAATATTGACAATTTGATATTCTATCTGTTCACAAATGAGGTTTAATGCATTATATGGATGAACGCTCCTTGTGAGGTTTTAATTCTGTATTGCCAGCCACATGCACTGAATAGCTATTTTTGGGTGCCCACGCCACCCAGATGACAAGATTTGGAAGAAAGCACCAGTAGGGTTTACTGAATTTGGTTTTTTTATACCTCACTGTTTATCCTCTAACTAATCTTAAGGCTGTAAACTTTTTTGTTTCTTAGTGAAGGCTGAGGATTCTTAGGTAATAAGCTGTTTTCAGCAGCTCAAGTTTCAACCAAGAAAATCAACAGGGAAGACAAAATCAATGTACAAAAACATAACTTATCATATTATTGATAAGAAAACACTTATATTACAAACTTTGCTGACACTACCGATGCTTTCCATGCAGGGATGGAAATATATGGAACTTGACCACTTGAACTTTTCCATCTCTAACACACAATTTCAAAACATGCTTAAAGTGTATGGCTAGGTCTATAAAAATCAAAATAGTTAATACCAAATTATAACTTGGATAGGCACATAATAGATAACATGCATCAGAGCTAAGAGTTTCAGAAAAGTATTCTCAGTAGTCAATAGGCAGAACAAGATTGACCTAAAAAACGAATACTATTCAACTCTTTTCTTTGCTGTTTCTTTGCAGTGGAATCTTCCAGGGTTATCAGAAGCAGATAAGAAAAACAATGTTCATTTTGAGGAAATAAAACTGGTACAGAAGTCATAAAAAATACTTATTTTCCCTCTTGATTTTCAAAGAACTGTGTGGCTTGCTTACTGAGTTTTTAAGACAAGGGTAATTTGTAAGCAGCAAAATTTCTTAGGAAGACTATGCAAAGTTTATTTGGCTTTTGACCTTTATCATAACACTGAAACTGTTATGTTGACATACTTAAGATTGATAATGCCTGGAGAAAAGTGATCTAGTTGGAGTCAGACTATCTGACATCCAGAGATCCCTTCCAACCTCAACAATTCTGTGAGAATAACCCTGAATTCTGCTATTCTACTGGATGTTTAGCTTACATTCAGCGTAAAAGAAAAATAGGATCTAAGTCAACTATTCTGGCCAATGAAATTCAAATGTAAATATATGTTTAAGCACAAGCAGGTCTAGGTCCATACTGTATCTGTTTCATTAATTACTAAAACAATTTTTCTCCCTTGCTGATGTACTTTTACATATTATTTTGACACAGGGCTCTTTTTTAACCTGCTATCCTGATTTCAAGCTACACATGGGTAAATCCAGGGCTCCAAGCTTTTGACATAACTGTAGTAGAAGCAGCATAATACATAAACTCCTGTTTTGCCAAAAAAAAAAAAAAAAAAAAAAGAGAGAAAATAAAAAAGAAAAAAAGGGACAGGGACACAAAGAGCCAAGGCTGCAGTGCACACTGTGTGTTACCAGTGCTAATAAAGGCCCAAGGGTCTCCAAAAGACGCAGAGCTGTCTCCTCTGACAGCCTGCAGAGAGCTGCACTTCCCTAAACACAAAGTAATGCAAACAGCTGCTAAGCTGTAATTGAATCAATATGTTTTTTCTTCAGCTTACATCTATTGTTTAGTGCAAAGTTTTAAATGAAAAGAGCCCTTTAGTACATTGTGGCATTCAATAGTTTTAATGTGCTTTACCTTTAGGGGAATATATATTAACAACTAATAGCTTGATGGTTCATCTTTGCTGCTGAAGGCAAAATGATCTTGCATTCAACTGAAATGCAATCACTTTGTTCTAAAATTCCTTTTCTGCCCTAACAGAGCTCTGTTCCAACAGAAATTCTGAGATTGTGAGCAATGCTGATGCCTAGGTTAAAAAAAAACACCAAAATGTAGTCGTCTTTGACAGCTAATAATTTAATTATGGGGGAGAGCAATAAATATCAGTCAAAATTTGTCTTTTATTTCCATTATATTCATGTGATGAGAAGAAGTATTCTGCAAGAATGGTCAGCAAAGGCAGTTAATAGAATTTTCAAATTTCTGTTCTAATAAATAGTCAAATGGACCGACTCTTGAGTCCAGGCTCTTCATGGTTAGTCTAGAAGATCTAGAAGACGGAAAGAGCCTCACTGACAAAGTGATTCAGAAACAACACCAGTTGATCCGAAATACATTTCAAGAAATACTTTTCTGTAACTATGTATTGATTCTGATACTCTGAACACTGCACAAGATGAGCAGCCAACATTTTATGTCTCTAAGTTAAAAACATACAAAAAAATGGGTAGTGGCACTACTTTTTTTGTTCTGTTTGCTTTTGTTTGGTTCAGAATACTTATTGCTTAAAAAAAACATCTTCAGTATTATTCAGTCATTCAAATACTCAAAGTGAAACTTTTAACGTTCAGGCATTAGCATGTGTGTATACATATTCTACATATTCTAATTATTATTATTTTTTTTTTCTGATATGTATCCAAGGTTATGAACATTCATGCATAAACCTGAAGTAGTCTGGAATGTATTTTGGAATGTATTCTACTATATCACAATAAAGAAGACAGAGTGCTATAATAACACCCTTCCAGATTACAAACCTCTGTAAAATTTATCTTTGAGCATAACTTCATGTGAGAGTAGGGTTGGCCTCTTCTCATTGGTGACAGGTGAGAGGATGAAGGCAAATGACCTCAAGTTGAACCAGGGGAGGTTTAGGTTGGATATCTTCTTTACAGAAAAGGTTGTTAAACATTGGAATAGGCTCCCCATGGCGGTGGCTGAGTCACTATCCCTGGATGTGTTTAAAAACCATTTGGATGTAGTGTTCAGGGACATGATTTAGGGTAGTATGGTTAGGTTGTGGTTGGACTCGATGATCTTTAACATTTTTTTCAACCTGAACAATTCTATGATTCTATGATTCTATATACCATATTGACTCCATTTTACTGCATTCTTTTAACTAATTCATTACTTTTGTAACTGATTGCAATTCCAAATTTTAAGTTCTCTTTTATTCTAAATAATATCTCACTTCTACTATTTCTTTTCTATTAACTTCAATGTAACTTCGACAATTCTTCAGGATTGCCACAAAAGACAATTTTACAGAATATTTCCAGAAACCATCTCTATTTTTGGAAGGAAAAAAAAAAAAAAGTATATATAACTCCGTGTATCTCACACTGAGTATATCTCACTAAGTGAGTGCCTTTTTGGATTAAAACAATAACCTTCCAACTTCTGTCTGAATAGCAAATTTCTCTCTTCAAATATGTAGAAACACCCATTGCCCAAAGACTTTTTTAGTTCTAGCACTATAATTTTATTAAATAATGTGGTACTGTATAATCGATTAAATGTGTTTTCATGCAAGCGGGTTTGTCTTTTTGTAAATTAATGTGAAGCTTGGCTTAGATAATATAAAATTTGGGTTTCTACCAAAAAATTTCACTCAAATTCAAATCACATGTGCAATTGCAAAGAGTGTAAGAGTAATTAATCACTCTGCGTCTCAGAGCTTGTTATTGTAAATAGCTATTAAAAAAAAAAAAAAAAGAAAAAATCATGGATAAAATGCAAGTCACATTCCATTTTTTCTCAAGATCAGGTAGTAGTAGAATTTCATGTTTCTTGCCCCATTATGAAGCAAAGCGTGGCTATTTCATTTAATTATTTTA
The DNA here is from genome assembly GCA_035772895.1 of Perdix hodgsoniae. Classification (NCBI taxonomy): domain Eukaryota; kingdom Metazoa; phylum Chordata; class Aves; order Galliformes; family Phasianidae; genus Perdix; species Perdix hodgsoniae. Next base: position 3,567,011 of record JAPSGF010000006.1, on the reverse strand, counting down.
TGTGAGCAGTGTTTACACTTTAATAGTGGTAAAATTTTATAGGTAGAAAAAAGTAAGTTTTCATTAATATTTTTGGTGGAATTTATGTTTACTTTTAAATTTCCAGACACCGAATTTAGTAGAATTTCTGTAAATGTACATGCTCTGTGTGTGTGGTTTGTCTCTGTGAAGCTGGAGATAGATACCTTGCTTTCAGGTGATTTAACATATTTACAAAGAAAATTTTAGAGCTCTACTCTAGGGTAATACTGTGAAGTTCTGAAGACTGACATTATTCACTTGAATGTATAAAAAAGTTTATTCTTTCACTCTTCCATTTAAGCACTTGGAATTGTTTCCTAAAGTTCTTTTTTATAAGCACTGTCAGAATAAGTAAGAATAATGGTATGAAACTAAGAAAAAATAAATTTAGGCTGAGCAAATTAATGGTGAGGAAATATCCAGAACTCCCAGTCAGAGAGGATAAAGCACTTTCATTTAAGTGATTTAGAACTTGGAAATTCACTTCAGAGAAAAATCCTGCACTGGACAAATGCTGCAGACGGGTCGGTATTGGTTGCTTAAACTCCTCTCTGAAGAAGATTATGTGATTTGTATGATAGACTATCACTCTATCAGTTTACTTCTTATTGCTACTTTACAATAATGTTGTTAGTATCATATAACACTATGGATTCATCTCTGCAACATTTTTATGGAGCTGCTCAGGCAGACAGTTTCAATACAGCCATAGTCCGAGTCCAAAAGAAACCTGATGTGACCATTGCTAAGTGTGTAAAAGAAATCTGTGAATTATTTGTATGAGTTTTGTTAATTTCTTGATAATCATTAGAATCGCGAAACTGAAAATATATCATGATAGTAATAAAAAAATATAATATATAATATATATTCTACATATGTATTTTTACTTTTAACTATATTTTATTTTTACTTTTTACTATATTTTATGTATATTTAATATCATTATAATAATTAAGAATATATCTAAAGTTAAAATGGTATCATGCACTTATATACTCTTATGTCGTTTTACTGAAATCTGTAATGAAACTGAGCATTCTATGTATTTAGATGTAGACTAAACAAGTGTTCAGAAAAAATATACTTTATTCAGAAATCCCCAATTCATAGAACACCATATTATTTGAAATTGTTCTAGGATTGTTTTGGCTACATATTTTTGAGGAAAATGCATACACATTCACACTCTGTATGAATATTAGTCTTTTATCCATCCAGAAATGGTACAATAAGATGAACTGAAAGTTCATGAAGAATTTAATTCTTTACCAGAGTAGTTGGAATGTGACTATAAAAAGCCAGCATTCAGAAGTCAGAACTATGACTTAGTGGGGATTTGATGCTCACCACTACCACTTCAAATTCCTTAAGTGCTCAATTTTGCCCTAGCTCCCTGTCTACCGATCGGCAACTCTCTAGCCAACTGAAACTGATAATGTAATCCATGCTACAGATAAATACATCACAGTATAATACAGTTGTCTTTCCAAAATTAAAAACACATAAAAAAGCCCTCACCACAAAACAATCAACAGCAACAACAAATCTAACTCTTTCCAACAAAAGATGAAATTCTTGTGATTTTACTTTAATGTAATCCATAACACTAATTTTTCTCATCTTTCAGGACTGCTCCCATAGGTAACTAATTTAGGACTCCACAGTGTTCAAAAAATATTGTCCAACAGAAAAGAAGCAGAAAAAAATTTCCAGAAGCTCAATAATATGATTTTATTTATCAGAATATCTTTCCAAATTTATACATTTGTTTTGGCATGTCTAGAATGCTGAAGAAAGAAAATATGACAGAAATGAAGAGTAATTTTCATGTGTAATTCATTCTCTTCATACCCCAAGAAAGAAAAATGACTGTGTCTTTGAGTCCTTTTGAACCCACTGACAATCAAAAACATCAAATTTTCTCTCAGTTAAAATAAATTTGATAGATAAGTCACTTCTTCACCAGTAACAGATATCTAAGTGTATGTTGGGTGTTAAATAAATTACATTATCATTTGCATACTTCTGTGAAGTTTACAATTTTGAATCAATAGATTTTTCTTATGAGTGCTGTGTGCTCTTGGATGTTTTTTGACAGCCTTTAATGCTATGGCTTGATAACAGGACTTAACACTGATGAATAAACTGTTTCATTAAGGAAGACAACATAATCATCTTAATTTTACAGACCTTGACTCATCTTTCTCAGAACATCTCCTGGTTTACTATTGCAAACTTGCAGCTTATTTTCATCTGGCGCTGAACTATTCCATGCTATTTAATTTCCCATGTATTAATCTTCAACCATTTTCTTATCATGGATTTATATCTATAATATGGATATTGAGATATGCGCTCCAACATCCAACATCATTATTGCACTCATACAATAAAGTGTGACTGCTGCAAAAATAACCTACACTCATCTTCACTATAAATTCAACAGAATAAGAGCAACAATAAATATTCTTTGATCTGACAGACTATTTCTTTTTCATTTAACTGTTCCTTTACGTATTGTTCTAACAGGATGTTAATGGGAAAATGTGTACAAATGGAAATGGGTTAGTAATAAAATGTGGAACTAAAATATTTTTTATGAATTTTATTTCGATAATATAATATTTGAGTAAACAGTAACATAAAAAAAACTACATAGTCTTTCTAATCTCATTCATCTTTTGACTCTATTTGTAAACTATAAGGAACAGTTTTCTGACCCTTTGAACTATTCATCAGATAAATAATGCAGTACTGAATTGGAAGCAAAGAATTATCGTAAGTGGGGTGTAATCATTTGGTAATGTAGTTCTTAAGTCTTCTTATTTACTAGAAAATCAGTATTAGATATACTTTCAAAGATTTAGAGCACCAGTTACCTTTCTATAGTCCAATGAAAACCTTTAGAATAGCAATATGTTTTGCATGGTTGCCAATCCATTTCCCTATTGAGTCTTTTGCACTGAAGGGTGGGAAAATCAAGACAAGAATAAATGATGTAGTTCATATTTACCACAATCTCTCAGACTTTTGCTAAGCTCACTGCATGAGAAAATTGTCTGACTGTCATGTGGATGCTTTCACAATTAAATTCTCTAAAAAAACCTCTCAAAATGATCAGGCAAAGAATAGTGACATTTCTCTCAGAACACTTAAGCTTTCTTCCAAGACAGATGGTGCATTGACAGAGCCAGAAAGATTAGTGAAAGCAAAGAAAAACCAAGGAAGATCAGTGAGAAGCAAAGGAAAACCCAACACAGATAACTTCAGGTAGATTTCCATAACTTTTCAAATTTGTCCATGAGATTTCATGGATTATACTGTACTTTCCAGAACTTTATTCCAATTGAACTTCCTTCTAAAAGATATGAATTATGAAAAACTCAGATGTCCTTCCTAGGCCATGAACGTAGATTGTGGGGATTTTTTGATGCATTGTTATTGGACTGGGAGATGAGCAAAATTTGAGATTCTCATTAAATAGCATACTACCTATGGCAGGCACCAGCATTCCATCAGAATGTGACAGGCCCAGAACCATTGTTTCCATATGAAATTTTCATTTCACTCCAATTTCTTTAAAGTGACCAGCCAAATGAAATCCAAAGGTTTCCCATATTTTTGACTGTTTAACTCTGGAGAATATGCATATAAATTTAACTACATAGTATGAAAAGGAAAAATTGAGATATGCTGAGTGGGTCAACATTGAAGATTGGAAGTAATTTAACACCTCTTTCACTCTCTCTCCTTCTGTCTGCAGCTACTATGTCCTTTTTGCAGTTAATCTTCTTTTAATTGTCTGATATTTAATGCAGCACCTCATGCTAGGAGATCCTTTCTGGCTATGTCTCTCAGTTTCTGCCTGCACTGCAAAAAATTTTCCCATCTGAGTATGTTCAGATTATTCTCAGTAACAGAGTAATTTACTTCCGTCTCCAAGAGATTTTGCATTGCCCACCCACATCCAGAACACATAACCTGAAAGCTGCCTGGCAGCACCTTCTTAAACAAAGTATATGTACCAACGGAAATGGTACATACACCCTGGACTAAGAACAAACAGAATTAATATTCCTTCTCGCACTTAGTACACACCCTGTTTTTGCCTTACTTGCTGAATCTGGGGTTATGCCAATGAACAAGCCTAGATTCTGGAGTAGATTTTAAACATGATATTGGAATATTCCTTGCTTACTTGTTTTTTATCCACATTAGCGATTTAAGCAAGTTAAATGAGGCTTTGTTCCTATTGTTTCCAAGAATAAAATGAGATCAATATTTAGATCTTTATTAAATAAAGTTCAAAGCATACAAGGTTTTTTTTTTGTTTTTGGTTTTTTTGTTGTTGTTGTTTGTTTTTTGTTTTTCTGTTGAAACTTATCACTTCATTCCAACTGAAACATAAATAAAATTATACTCAGGAATGTTTGATTGCCCTCCAGAATTTTTGAGGATTGTCACTGAAACTGGTTGTTTGCTTCAGACTTCACTTTGGAAGCTTTTCAGATCATATTTCAAAAGTTCTAGATATTTAAATAAAAAATGTGCAATTTCCCAAATATGAGAGGTATCTGTTTGCATCTGATTAGGACAGGATTTTGCCAGCTGGTCATACACTCACCACAAAGGTAACAGAATTTCACCTACTTTTAAGCTGAGATTTTCAGGTCAACTAATATTATCACACATAAGGAAATAAAAATGTTTGCCTCCAGAAAGTCAAATGCAATGCCTACTTAAAATCATTTGAAGCATACTGTAGAAGGAAACTGTGGTAAAAATATAAGATTCTGTCACGTCAGACATATTTTGCAGGCACACATCTATTCCATCAATTTTTTTAATGAGAAAAATTCAGGTGTGCAACATTTCCAGAAAATGAAGAAGTGATGCTTGCTTTCCCATTATCTCTGCATGTAACATAAATTCCACCCCAACAACACCTAGAATGTCTGACACATATATTAGCTGACAGATTTCTGAATGAGAAGGAAAAAAGAAAAAGGATAGTTTAGATATAAAAAGTTAGCTTTTGCCATTAAGCTTAATCATTAGTAATTCCAGAACATTTTTTGAAGTCCTGGTCCTCCTAAGCTAAACATCATCATAGGACATAAAAATAGTGTTAGAAGAAAACAATTAAAAATAAATTCAAAAATATCTTTATTACATCAATATTTAGGTTTCAATCATATGTGGACCTGTTCTCATGTTTTAAGCAGAAAAAAATATTTTCCAACTTCAGTTTTAATTTTTGTCCCCTCGGTAGACACAATTATTCAGTTAATACCTGAAAATAAATGCATGCATTTGCATGATCTAATATTGAAAGGTATTTATTTTCTTTTTTCTCTTTTAAATCAATATTTCAGTTTACTTAAAGATGCACTAGAGGGCATTTTTTAAATTTTACTGAATGAAAAAGCTTATTCCAAAATTGGCACCCTCATGGAAAGCTACATGCTTACTGCTTGAGCAGCTGAATAGCGTGAAATAATTTTACTGCTCTATCTTTATTGAAAACAATGGAGTTTCTGGTTCATTTTCTGTTACATTCAATTCCTTCTACTGTGGACAAGTAATTCAATTTCTCCTAGTGGTTTGACTCATCTAAAGCACCTAGAAGTGTATCAGTTTCCCTTGTCTAGTTGTCTTGGAAACTCTCACAGGAGGGAACTGGCTCTAACTGTCTACATCTATTTTTCTTCTCAGAATTCTCTAGTTTAGATATCAAGCGTTAATTGAACACATAATAAAATGACAATTGACAGGTTGAAAAGAGTTTAACTAAGTGTCTTTTGCAAACTTCCTAACGAAAAGAACCTCCTAACGAAAGAACAAAAAATCAAAACTAAACTTGGTTGCATTAAGCTAAAATATGAGTCTGATATTATGACAATGGTTATGAAGTGTCTGATTTTGATATTTTCTGGCTCATTTAATTAGTAATGTTAATTAGTTAAATTATCATGATTAAAATAGGGAAGCTTCATAATCAATTTTTCATTAAAGTGTATGCTTCTGAAAAGTGGCAATCTGTTTTTTTTTTTTGGTTAACATATGTTTTTTCTAATTTAAATGCACAAATGTTTGCTTTTATAAACAAAAACTACAATATGGTCAAAATTCAGACCAGCTACTGAACTGTTTATTCCCATGTTTTATGTTTATGATTCCAAGTGAAGTAACGTAAAATGATGCACAATTTGGTATTTTTCTATCTGTTCCAACATCTCTACATTCTCTTCTGTCAACAAATCTGTCAAGTTTACTAGCACAGAAAAATAAATAACTAGCCAAAATAAGTTTATTTCACTTAATTATGCTAGAAGCAACAGTTAAAAGTAATCTGTGACTAACATCACTAAAATAAATCCTCTGTCAGAATACCTTGCAAGGAAAAAAATCATATTTGAAACTAAGTTAATGAGGCAAGAAAAGAAAATGAAAGATGGAGATGGAGCTGAGTGACATTAATGTGTCTTCAGACTCTGCCCAGTTTGAGCATTTTAACTATTCTACAGAGTGAAATATATATACAGAAAAAAAAAAAGAAGTAGATATATGACTGTTTTATGAAGAAACAGGAAAAGTAATAGGTCTTGAATTCCATCATTTTTTTCCTGATAGCAGATGTTTTCAAACTCTATGACAGTAACCTAAAACTTGTTTTAAGTAGTTACACTTTCCATCATTTTCTAAAACCTAGAATTTCATACCTGGGCACAATTACATCTACATGTCTGTGAACACTTACAGAATCCCCTTCCTGATAATTGAAGGTGATCATAGAATCATAGAATCTTCAGAGCTGGAAGAGACATTTAAAGGTCATCTAGTCTAACTCCCCTGTAATGAAGAGGGACATCCACACCTAGTTCAGGTTGCTCAAAACCTGGTCCAGCATCTCCTTGAATGTCTTCAAGGACAAGGCATCCACCACATCTCTAGGCAACCTGTTCCAATGCCTCACCACTCTCACTGTAAAAGACTTTTTCCTTATACCCAACCTCTTTAAGTTTGAAACTATTTAACCATGTTACTTACACTAAACAGTAATAACTCTGCTTAAACTTTAACCTGGACAGTCCACAGATAGTCCTGGTTTGAAAATCTAACATAAAAAAGAGATGAAAAAAAGTTCAGTTGTGTTCATGAGAGTGACATAATACTCTAGTTGAAGAACTAAAAATAAAAGATGGTAGTCTTTAACCCTGAATAAAAATCTGATTCCTATCAGGCCAGAATCACAGAATGTCAGAGTGGTTGAGGTTTGAAGGGACATCTGGAAGTCATGTCGTTCAAACCCCTCTGCTCAAGTAGGGACACCTAGAGTCTGTTGTCCAGGTCCATGTTCAGACAAACTTTGATTATCTCCAAGGATGGAGACTCCACAACCTCTCAGGACTCCCTGTTCCAGTTCACAGGGACCGTCCTGATGTTGAGAAACGTATATGTTTCAGTTTGTTCCATTGCCTCTTGTCCTGTCAGGAAGCACCACCTTTGCACTATTCCTTCAGATTCTGGTACACTGATAAGATGCCTTCTGAGCCTTCTCTATGTCAGAGTGAAGAGTCCCCATCTGTTTCAGCCTTTCCACATCTGAAAGGTGCTTCAACCCCTTAATCATTTTAGTGGCCTTTTACAGGACTCTTTACAATATGTCCATTCCTCTCTTGTGCCGAGGATCCCAGAGCTGGGCATAGGTTGGACCTCATCAATTCTGAGTACAGGGGAAGGATCACTTCCTTCAACCTGCTGGCAATATTTTGCCAAATGCTGCCCATCAGCCTTCTCTGTGGCACAGGTACATTACCAGCTCACACCCAACCTGATGTTCAACAGGAACTCAGGCCTTTTTCTGCAAAGCTACTTTTCAGTTGGTCAGCTTTTACAAGGCCAACAGCGGCAGAGTAAGTTGCTGCCTCCTGAGAAAAGCGCGGAGCTCACGAGGTCACACGAGTTGTCTTAAGGAGGTTCCTGACTCTCCGTCTGCGGCCCCGTACGCGCCGTCCAGCAAGCGACCAGTAGCTCCGAATTCGCCCCTAGGGGGCGCCAGAGAACGGAGTGCCTCCACCTGGGGCGGGGAAGGGCAGGGAGCGGTGATTCTGCGCTCTGCCTCACTCTGCCTCTGCCACTCATTCCGTGGAAAGGCTGTGGAGAGGATTGTTCTGGGAGATGTTGAGAGGCACTAAAAGAGTAAAGCTATTAGCCAGCATGGGTTCATCAAGGGAAAGTCATGCCTTGATAATGTGATCTCCTTCTATCATAAGGTCTCCAGCCTTCGTGGATAAAGGGAGAGGGGTGGCTGTTATCTTTCTGAATTTCCTCCCTCACAGCATCTGTCTGGACAAATTATCCAACTGTGTGAGAAACAGGTTCATGCTGAACTGGGTGTTGAACTGGCTCATGATGGTGCTCAAAAGAGTGTGGTGAATGGGGCCATATTTGACTGGCAGACGATCACCATCATGTTTCTCAGGGTTCAGCTAGAACCAGTGCTGTTCAGTGTTTTTATTAATGATGTCTGTGCAGGATTGGAATGCATCCTCAGCAAGTCTGCTGATGCTATTAAGCTGGGAGCTGTTGTTAACTCCTGGCAGGGACAAGAAGCCATGCAGAGGGGTATGGGTAGATCAGAGCACTGGGCAATTAGCAACAGCATGAAGTTCAACACAGGTAAATGCTGGGTTCTGTACACTGGATGGAGTAATGCTGGATACAGGCACAGCCTGGGAGATGAGTTGTTGGAGAGCAGCTCAGCAGAAAGGGACCTGGGGATGCTGGTGACTGTTGGCTCAGCGTGAGCTAGCAGTGTGCCCTAGCAGCAAAGATAACAAATCTCATTTTGGGATAGATTAAACATGGCTGGTCAAAGAGGTGATTCTCCTGCTGTATTTATTGTTGGTGCAACCTCATCTTGAATGCAGATCTGGGCTCCAAAATATAAAAAAAGATGTTAAGGTAATTGAAAGCACCCAGAGGAGGGCAACAAAGCTGGTAACATGACTTGAAGGCATGTCCTTTGAGAAGAGGCTGACCACACTTGGGTTATCTAGTCCAGATGAGTTCTGTCTTCCTCAGGAAGGCATGCACAGAGGGTGGTGCCAGATTTTTTTCTCCTAGGAACTGATGGCACGATGTGGGGGAACTGCACAAAGCTATGCCAAAGAAAGTGCAGACTGGATATGAGGAAATATTTTTTTGCTTTGATGGTGGTCAAACACTGGAAAAGGCTTTCTAGTGAGGTGATTTATCTCCATGCCTGTCAATGTTCAAGAGGCATTTGGACAATGCTTTCATTAATATGCCTTAGCTTTTAGTCAGCCCTGAAGAAGTTAAACGGTTGTACACAATGTCCTTTGAAGATCCCTCCCACTTGAGCTATTGTAATATTCTGATATTCTATTATTTCCAGCTTATGCATGGGTCTATCTGTATTCATTTGCAGAAATTTTCATTTCTCCTTGTTGAACTTCATGAGCTTCCTATTAGCCCACATCTCCAACCTGTCCAAGTCCCATTGGATGGCAGCACTCCTCATTTTTTGTATCACCTTCAGACTTGCTGAGGATGCCCTCTGTCCTGTTATCCAGATTATTAATGAAGATGTTGAACAGAACTAGAGCCAGTGTTTACCCCTAAGGTACACTGCGAGTTACTGGTCTCTAAGCAGAGTTACTACCACCGATCACCATCCTCTGGGCCTGGCCATTCAATCAGCTTTCAGTCCTTCACTGTCTGCTCCTCTAGTCCATATTTCATCAGCTCCTCTAAGAGGATCTTAAGCAAGACACTGCTGAATGTCTTAAAGAAGTCAAGGTAGACAATATCTACTGTTCTTCTCTTGTCCACCAGCCAGTCGTTTCATTATAGATGATGATCAAGTTGGTCAAACATCATATAAGAATATTTCTTGGAAAGTACACCTCTTTTAATTTATAATGCTTATTTAAAATCTCAAAAGCTACAAGAGTTAAAATAATAGTCAAAGAGAACATACCACATAACTTTCAATGATGACAGTTAAATACAACTGCAATGCAGAGAAATGAAAACAAACAAACAAACAAACAAACAAAAACCCACCCCATTTGGGGGTGGCTTTGGGGAGTTACTGAAAATGAGAGAAAAGGTTTTACTTATATCATAGCTAAAGACTTATTCTGATGTATATGTAACACAGAGTTTTCAGCTTTGTGAGTTCTATAAGCATGGCTTTATCCTCAAGCAATAATATCTCAGTTATTTCAAATATGAGATTTTCGTTTGTTGATTTGTTAATTCCTTCCCAATGACTCAACAACTGGTCTCCAATGTTTGACATCAAGCATATTCTAATGCTTGCATGATACTGCTTGATATGGATTTACATTATTATTCCCTGTGCTTTCACGTCTACACTTACAGAAATTCCTTTTTTTATTATTATTTTTTTTATTTTTCTGAGATACCATTTCAGGTTTGAACAATCCTTTGATCAGTAGAACTGCTTTACACAGCACTGCATGTTCAAAGTATAATTTAGTAAAAGAGAAACAAAGTACAGTTGTCATGGTAAGATTACAGACAACGAGATGAAAATAGAGAAAGTGAGAGGGGAGCAAAACAAAACAAAGCCCAGAAAGGTACACTTACTGTTTGTGTGTTACATTCTTATTTTCTCTAAGATGTTTATAAAGTATTGCAGGTCATCAGTTTAGTAGTTAATTGTTGGATTTAACTTTTGGTGGAACAATATATACAAATACCTAATTTCTGTTATATGAAGCAGTGAAAGAGAGTTGTGTTTTGTCTACAGTCATTCTAGTTACTTGTGATTTATCTGTTGGGTTTTATCACATATCAAGCACATATTTTTGGAAAATGAGTCAGTCCTTGCGATTGCCACAAATTCACTTTTGTTCATTCCGTTCCTTCTTGTGTCCTATATGTTATCATAACGAATGTTTTCTCAGTGTTCCCTCTGTCATAATCAAATCAGGAAAGAAGTGATCGGGATGACTCCTACTTAGAAAAGTGACTTTCATTTCTCAAAGCTTATGTAAGTAGTAGCTTTAATCAGGCTTCAGATATGAGTACCTATTCTATATTTTTAGTTATTTTTGATATTATAAGTGGTGACAGAACTTTTTCCATAATTTCAAAGCATGTGCTCTACTTGTCTTCATTACTGTACTTTGTAACTGTTTTATATATAAGGAAAAAGCATGGAAAGTGCAGAATTTTTCTGAGAACTTCTAAGAAAGCTGGAAATCAATCTTATGTCTCCCAGATTGTATGCTGACATTTAAGTAACTAGTAATTTCCATGGAAACTACAAGAGCTACAAAGAGCACAATAACACTATCTGATAGAGCAAATTCTCAGCTACAGAACATATCTTTCAACATAGTCACCACTATTAGCTGGCATTTTTGCCAGTGATGAACAAGAGTCTGTATGTTGTGCTTGTAAAAATCTACGTGATCATCCAGAATGTGGCTTGCTTTTCATGTCACCATCACTGTTGCTGAAACACACTACCCAGTGCCTCACTGGTACCCACTGTTTGGTCTCTGTAGATATTCAGCAAGCATTGATGAATGTTAAGGTGTGCCATTTTTTCCACATGAAGGAATTAAATAACAGACTGACCCTCTGCTACCATCTGTCGCAGAGCAATAAAATGTAATGGAATATTGGCAGGAAAGTTCAGTCACTACTACCACTCCACCAACATCCACCTCTGATGTTCTGGGCCCACATAATAAAATAGGAGGCATTAATTTTGGAGCAGTCTTTATAGGCATTCCTTTATTTCAAGTCATCAAAGCAATACTACTCAAGTAACCTAAAAAGAGATGAAGTGCACATGGCGCAGTCCTTCCCACACTGAGATACTGCTTCAGCCATTCTCTCTAGGAGAAAACTATTCTTTGTTTGAGGTATCTTTCTATACTCATAACTAAAGAGTGGAACATTTGTTTCACTGTCTCAGTGATACTGTTTCAAATGGTTATATGTTTCAGTTTATTTCAGTTCCTTGTAGTTTAGAGAGTTTATTTCATTTCTTCTAGCCACTATTTAAACCCTTCATTACATGTCTAAGGTTTAGAGGTCAACAATTAATCCTTTAATTTGCACAGCAGCACTGCTATTAATAGAGATCAATAAAGTCAAGAGTAGTAAAAATGTTTTGCACTATTTTCTCAACTCTTTTCATATAGTATCTTTTTCCATTTGAGAAGCTTTATAAACAGCTTATAGAAGACATCTGTTTCTGTTTATCTGCCAGTATTGAAAAAATCCTCCAGCCACATCCAACAAAGGGCTTTAGAGTTTATTAGGGATTTTGTGTTTTCATTAATTAAGTCACCCCAAATGGTTTGTTTTACCTTCAGCAAGGACTTCAGGTATTCCTAGGAGGTACCTTTACAGATAATTTCCTATAAATAATATCTGCAGGAAAAATAAAAACTAGGCAGGTAGCAACTGTCCAGGAGGATAAAATCAGCTCCATATGCAATTAAAAGGTGAGAATGATAAAGTCTGGAGCCAACAAAATGAGAAATTCCATACTAGCAAACTAAATTGTACGATATAAAGAGAAAATATATAAAAGATAAAAACTTAATGCATAACCATCTGCAGGTATTATTATTTTTTTCCCCATCATTTTGTCTCCTTCACATGAAACTCAGAATTATGATCTTTTTCTTCAGTAGTTCACTTTTCTTACCAAGTATAACTAATATGCCAACTTTTCTCTTGGGTTGAAATTGCTTAATGCTGCAAATTACCAACTTTTGTGAACTCAGATTTACAATCAAATTATGGCTGATTTCACACTGTCTGCATATGTGTTCTTAAGACATAGAATAAATCAGTCAGAACTCAGTAAATTGTGTTATTTTGTGTTTATCTCAAGATTTAATAGTTAGATACTATGATACTGCTAATGTCTGATAACTTGTACATTATTCATGTTGAGTTAAAAAAATAAAATATTAAAGCTCCATTTGATTTGTCTGCAAATTGATTTAGGTACTTTTCTGTATTTAGACTCCATTTAAATAATTTGTTTACAATACCAGCCCTTTGCTTCTGATGCTTTTAATATGCTAATGCTGAAAGAAAAGTAAAATTCAGAGTCGTACATTTGAAATTTTATATTTGCATACAGCAAGGGGAAAATCAGGTGGTTTAAAATGGAATATGAAATGCTCAGAACACAAAAAGAAGGAATTCAAGTAAGCTCCTTTCAATTGAGATCAATAAGAAACCCTTGTGTGCCTTAAATGTACACTTACATACAAAAGTGATGGAAGCGGACATCTCTTTGTTCTCAGGTAAAATTTCAGGCTGAAATTTTGTTTTCCAAAAAATAGTTCTTTATTGTCTTCTTTCAAAAATGAGGCTGGCCATTTTTGCTTTCTTCCAAGGCTCCTCAAGTCACAGTGTGCTAAGACAATGGGAGCTGCATAATCAGCAGCTTATATTCTTAGGAATGTTGCTAGCAAAATAAAATATTGTTATTGAGAATAGCCACAGCCTGCTCAGGTGAATGTTCCCACCACAATAACATACAGCCTGGAGGTGATACTACTCCTGAAAAAGGAAGAGGGTCAGAATCAAAATCCCATAGATGAGGAAAACCATTGAATTTAGCTGTGTTTACCAGTTCTCTACAGATACTGCAATACTGGCAGAAAATACTCTGGTTAATGTGATCTAATTCACATTCTGTTTTTGTTTTTGTTTTGTTTTGTTTTGTTTTTATTAGTAAATTTTAAAATAATATAAAAAAGGTGTCACAGAATCTGTGGGTAGGTGAGATACAGGAACCTTGAAACTATTATTTGTATTCAGGATGGTGGATCACAAAGCTCAAAATGTTTTGCAAAGTTCTGTGTTCCACTTTCCACCTAATACTGACCTATTTAAATAATGAGAAAGATCATTAGTGTAACACAGTATTTAAAGTGTTAATTATAAAAGATATTACAAAGACCTTTCATTACTATGTAAGAGTCACCACCCAGCACTACTCACTTCACAACTGGTTTACAAGCATCCTGTTCCAGGAACGCAGGCAACTTTTCCTGTTTTAAATGCCGGTCAAGTAGTGTTAACACATGGTTTTCATAGTTAGATAAATTTTCCAACATTATTGTGGACGGGAGAAATCATGAAGGAGATAACTCCCCTTCAGTTATCAGACTCAATTCAAATCTCTTCTACAGCATATTCTTCCATCTCAATTTCTGAAAATAGTTTGATTACATGAATGGCAAACAGAACTGTACCAGTTTTTCAGCATGACTAATTTTCTCAGGCAGGAGAGAGAGACAACCACACCAGAAACACACCCACTATCATTTTGCATACTGTGTACTTTATAGTTGCCAATCTGTTCATTTATAGGGATAATTTTTCAGCCATTGTAACCAATAGCTTTAAAAAGAGAATTAAAGCGATAACATAAAAATGTTGTCATCAAGAAAAAGCTGGACAAAATTTAATTCAGCAAATGTGATTGCAGTTTATGTCATTTCAGAGCTACTGAGACACCAATCCAGGAAGGGTGTAGACATTTCATGTACATACAGTTGTGCATTTTCTAACTGCATCCATTGTAAGGTACAGTGACCCATGTACCACGGAACAGGATAAACTAGAACAGGATAAACTAGAATTTTCAGAGGTAAATTTATATCTCACCCCATGAATATACTTAAGATTTGTTGGTAATCTGAATAAGCACCTGGACTTCATTAAACTCATCAAGACACATTGATCTGTTCCTGCAATTCAGCATCAAGCAATAGAAATTGTATTCGCCAGTTATACACATCCTCTTCAGGAGAAGGAGCTGTGCTAGAACTGAGGGAGATCCACTGTAAAGTGTTCCAAGGAGGAGGCCGGAATCTAATGGTTCCAGGTATGGGTCTGCTAAGACCATTCAGAGAATCACAAATGGTCTCTGAATATTTCAGAACTTTTTTGAACTTTCCTCTTTAGCTCCAACTACTTTTATTTCATCATTAAAGGACAAGATCAAAGGGTACCTGACCAATGATGTAATTAAGTGTATATGGAGTTCAGCCATATTTATTTTTTGCATTATTTACTCCAGTTCTCACTGATTGTCCTGAAATATCAGGATGATGTATTTACCCACTCATCTTATTTATCCTCTTTCCAGTAGTATCCTTTGCTTTGTGGACAACAAATTAAATCAGAGAATTATAAAATATTTTTGAAATTATCTCAAGTTGAGGAATTTGAAATTTATTTAAAACATTTTGCTATTTTAGCTAGCCAGCACTGCAGTATGTACAAAAGAAATCAGTGATGAAAGAGTAAATTTTATACATATGCACACTGCTGTCATCTAATATCTTGTAGATATGAGGGAGCAAACTATACCCAGTATATTAATGGAAGTCATTATAACTCAGGCCCCAGGCTGATCCACTTCCAGGAATAAATGGCTGCCACAAATCTGTGTGTCAGCCAGGTGAGATCAGCTATTATTTATTGCCTGGTCTGCAATGATGGCAACTGAGGTTACTTTTCTGTTTGAGCAGATTTCATGAGACTTGAAAACTGTTAGACGTATTATTTGAAAGTCAGAACAGGAAACTTGCTGAGAGGGGTGACTGAGGTCTCTCTATTTAAGTGCCTATTCCCTTCTGAGCTTTTGTGCTGAACAGAGATAACCATCTGTGCTCAATTGCTAGCTATGGTTTTGTAACATCAGCATCTGCTGATAAAGAAAATATGGGAGTCTGTGCCCACAATAACTGAAGCCTCATTTACCACATCAAAACTCACTTTCTAATTGTTCAGTTTTATTTTAGTTGAGTACAGGTGTTGTCACTCCTTCTGCCATCTGAAATTATTTAGAGTAATATTCACCCATAGAATGCTGTAATTGTTAGCTTTTTTTTTTTTAATGGATTTTTATAAATGATAAAAAGTAAAAATTTTCTTTTATATGTCTCTCAAATAAATTAAAAGATAAATATGCTTTCTGAGGGTTGTTGTTCTGTGTAACCACATGCTCTTAGTCCAAAATGATAGTCTATATGCTAGGGACAGATAAAACTGAAATCTCCTCTAATATCATAGAACATGTATCTCTTTAATGCCAAATTTAAAATATTAGCCCAGAATGTCTGCCTGTCTGCAACTGACTATTCCTGACAAATTTTCACATTGCAGTACATGGCATATTAAGTCATAATAAATCATTCTTACAATTGACACAAAGTCACAGACTGCACTGGACACAGCGTGCATCCAGACCATTTGATATGACACAAATTTAATATGGAATATTGTATTTCAGTTTGTCAATATCTGACAAGTTCTGAAGAAAGTGTCACAGAAAGAGTGAATGATTTAACAGGGTGCTGGAATATTTTCTAACTGTGTAAAATAGGAGCTTCTGTATCTTATAGCAAGGGAACTGTCAGAGTACATTCTATTATCCTTCCTCCAAGAGTAAAGGCTTCATCTCCTCCATCTATTTTTAAAGGATTAAAAATGTTGCACCACTATTAAGAAATATTACGGTAAATACTGGATGAGCCTTGTGGAACATAAAACTTCAGCCCTATTCCTTATTTTGTCTCTAAAATGTGGGGAACAGAGTACTTGCAATGGCTGTGAAGAGTCAGGTGGGATCTTGGGTGCTTGCTAGCTTTAGCTAATATCTAGTCGTGATAGACCAGAGACAGTTACATAAAGGGTAATTCAGTTGTCTCTATATTATGATTCCAAGAGGCGCAGTAATTGGAATACTATGTGAAAAGACCTAAACTGGCTTCCATAAGATGTCTTACCTTGAGCTCCACCTGGCAGGAACACTTGTGCATTTCTTCAGAGTCCAAGCCATCATCAAACTGTTGCATCCTCATTTGTGTAACACTACATCTGGCTGTCTAATACTACCTCTGGTCTCTGCACACACTGAGATAGTAACCCCTTCTGAGTGCTTCAGGAGGTATCAGGCTGTTTCTTCCTCATCAAGAGGAAGAAGTCATAGAATCATAGAAACTTCAGAGTTGAAAGAGACCTTTAATAATAAACTACTTAAATTCCTTTGCAATAAACAAGGACATCCACAGCTAGACCATGTTGCTCAGAGACTAGTCCAGCCTGGCCTTGAATGTCTCCAGGGATCCATGACATTTCTGAGCACAACTCTTTGTGATGTTGTTGATTGTCATGGTTTTATGATTTTTGTTATCAGTATTTCACATCATAACATCATGTAAAGCACAGGGAATTGAAGAGTTAATACTCCTATTCCATGGACTGACAACTTTCTGGATATCTGGTTCTCAGAAAAGAAGAAGAATTACATATCCCAGAGGACATTGTGTTCAGAAGGAAATATAAGACCTGGCGATTTTGAATCCTCTGGTTTGTACTTATCTATGTTCTAAATTGTATGAAATCTACTACACCTATAAACTTTTTTCAATCAAAATACCAAAATCTTTTATGCTGTTAAGGTGGTAAGTTGTATTACAAATATTATACAAATCTTTCTAGGTCATCAGGAAAGGAAACAACTGGTTTAGATCCCCAAAATTCCAAGTAGTCGCACAGAATTGAATGAAATACAATGCAATACAATACAAACAGCAGTTCAATTGGAAGGGACCTTCAAAAATCATATAATTGAACTGCCTGACTTCTTCAGGGCTAACCAAAAGTTATCCAGATGCTTCCTGAATACTGACAGGAACAAGTCATCAGCCAGAACTCTAGGAAGCCTGTTCAGTGTTTGATCCTCTCACACTAAAAATTTTTTTTCCCTGGTGCAGATCTGTGCCATTCCTGAGTGTCCTATTGTCAGTTCACAAGGAAAAGGGTCTGTCACATCTCCAGAGTAGGCAACCCAGATGACCTCCCCATCATCTCATAGTATTCTCTACATTTCTACAGCTTTTTTCCCTCCTTTGGATTCTTTCAAATACTTTAAAATCCTTTTTATATTGTGGACACCAAATCTACATGCAGTGTTCAAGGTGAGGCCACACCAATGTTAAATCTAGTGGGAGAATTACCTATTTTGATCGAGTTAGCTATGCTGTGTTTAATGCACCTCAAAATGCAGTTTTCCATCTTGGCTGCCAGAATACACAACTGACTCGCATTGAGTCTACTATTGACAGAATATCATTTTGAGTGAAGGAAAATTAATGTTAAAATGATAAATACAGGATAATTGAGCAAGAATATTCTTTGTGTGTGTGTGTGTGTGTGTTACATGTATAAAGCCATGTGACACTTCACTGATGATCTACAGTATATAATTAAATTATTTAGTCAGTATTAAAAATATAAACATTTGGCCACTGAGAATTCTGTTCAAAAACAAGTGTTCAAAGAGAAGATCTGATGTGAAAGAGCTGAAAAGATTATGTAATTCTAGCAGAATTTTCACCTCCAGAACTCTGTTTCAAATTATAATCAATAAAATCTGAAGACTGAAATAAATTTTAGTCCACTCATTCCAGGTGGACATTTGTTCACATCATACTTATTGTTCTGAACACAGGATCAAACTGGCTTTGTTCCTGGGCTGATTTTATTGTATGAAAATGTTTCCTGTAGGATAGGATATGTTTTACCTCTATGAATAGAGCTCTTCATTTGATAGTTATCATTAAATATAATTTCACACAAAAAAAAAAAAAGGAACCAGAAGAAAGACTGGAAAACTGCAAAGAAAGTTCAGAAAGGATAAAACTCCATTTAGTTCAGTTTAATTCAAGATAAAGACTTATAGTCAGGAATCCAAATACTTTCAGGAACATCTATACTAATGGTACGATTTGGATAGCTAATGGTGAGGACAAATTTCATGGGAAATTCATGGGAAATTCAATACAAATTTCTGCATTCAAAAATAACAGATAAAATAAAGGAGTTATCTCTGTAGCAATATACGGAGCTGTAGAGATAGCCTGAAAATTTATAATGGGTTCTACCTACCCAGTATAATCAACTTGGTTTTGATTGGGAGCTGAAAGTCTCCTTCCTCTGCCTCCAAATTCAGGATCAATAAAAATAATTTTAATATATATTTTTAATATTTATAATTAATTAATTAATTAATTAATTAAAAGGCTGCAAAAAACTAAACTAAAAATAAAATGTGGTATTGCTGCTTGCATAGGGACAGCCAACAAGTTAAGTATATTTTACTGAAATGTTTTGCTTATTAAAGCAACAGGTTTAAACCATGTGCCAGCTTTAACTGTTATTTTGCCAGCATTCTCATTATAGACCTACATTCTTTTCCAGAAGTTTCATGTTGTAACTCTATACATCATCTTAATTGACAGAGATTTGGTGTTCTTAAAAGATGACTGTGTCCAGACAGAGAAGTTATGTATCTGTCTCTAGTGTAAAGTAGAGGTGTTAAAGGACTATGTAGATGTACATATATATATACTATACCTGTCTGCCATATACAGGACCAAAATATGTAGTATATTGAGATTATAGTACAGGAATCTTTTTATATGTGCTTATTTGCAAGATAACCCCATAAGTCTTTCTTCCATGCACACTTTGTTGCATGGTGATTTGTCCCCATATCTTTGACAAACATTTTTGCAGTACATTCGTATCTGATTTACAAGAAAAGATTGTGTCTCCTGTGGTAAACTAGTGCTTTCAAGTATCTTAAATTAGGCCTGTGGGGAAAACCTGCTAGTCTTTAAATTTCAGGTTATACGTACCTTATACCTGTACAGGACTGTCCTTTGACAGTTGTAATTCTCTACACAGCTGGCAACCACTGTACTTTCTTCTGAAGCTGTGACCTTGCACACATCTTCCCACTATGCTTTCTCTCTCAAGTGCAAATGAAACATTTGCTCCACTGATGCATAGCTGAGATCATGATGAATACAACCAAGAGCAATCATAAGCAGAACATATATAGATAAGATCAAATGTTTGGTTTCAGCTAAGAAATAGAGACACGCAAATAATTTTGACTGAGTTGTTACACAGTGCAGACAATGATAAGAACAAATGGTCAAGCTTCTGTCTGACAAGAGCTTCAGGTACAGACTAAGACTAATAAAAGTATATCGTTATCTCTGAAGATAGAGAATAAGGTTTTGAGAAGAGTAGAGAAGAGATTTTGAGATATGAGAGATCTGTGGAAATGTCAAATCTAGGCCGAGGCTCAAATGTCCAAATGAATTTGTGTCAGCATATGGACTTGTACATTTGGCTGAAGATCTGTACTATTGCAAAATATATTTTTGAAGGATATTTTAGATACCTGAATTTATTGGAAGACATTGTGGAGCTCTCTTGCTGATGATAGTTCTATACTGTTTACCATAACTGTGAGTCTAAATTTCACTTCTTTTAAGCTTGTTTGCCATTTTAAATTGTCCAGCTGCCCCTGGAAAGGTTGAGACTATTGTTTTACACCCTTCTTGCTATGTAGGTCTCTGATAATTATCTTAAATGTACAATACTAACAATACAATGGCTTCTGTTATTTCCATCTCTAGGAATGATGCCTTTCACATATTGCATATCCTGGTTTTCTGGAAGGTCTAGCATTAACTGACATGATTTTCAGCTTTTCATAGTGGAGCACGTCAAATTAAAGAGAGCAAAACTTTCTACCTAAAGTATGACTGGGTGTCTGAGGGCAATATATGTTTTCATGAAGGAAAAAAAAAAACAGTGAAATTGCACAATAGAATGACACAATTAGTCCCAGTCTTCACTAGCACAGCTTCTGACAACTTTGTTTATAGATGAGCAGGTTTATAAGAACTTATTTTACACACAAGGAATCACTAAATATTATAAGACTTGGCAGTTATTTTTAGCCACCAAAAAGAAATCTCGAAGTACAGTATAGTTGTTTTCAGATAAAGTTTTCTTTTAAAAAATTGAAGGAAATTAAATATGCTGAAAAGATGATGAGGATTGCCAAGTATTTAGACTTTGGAACTTAGTTTCTAAGAATATGAACTGTGATCACTATTTCAGTTGCTTTTGTTACGACTTCTTACATTTCATTTGAAGTTCTTATTTTTCAGCCAGACCCTAGCAGTCATATCAGTTAGATTAGTTACGTATTTTTTTCATGTAATTTTCCCAAGCAAAATTACCATGTAGTAATACTTTTCTTCATAGTATTGCCACAAGTTCAAACTTATTTTTTTTTCTCTGATTTTTGACTGAAAAAAGATGGATGATTATCAATCTTAGTTATAGTTACTAGAAATCACAGACATCATAACTGTCTTTTTTCCAGATAGTCATTTGGTAACTAATCCTAACTCCTTTATTCACTGAATTATAAGAAACTATTTCTCAAATAATTTTTATAGTCCTTGACTGTCAAATATTTTATATTTGATTTTGCATAAGTCCTCATCTCCAACATGAATTATTGCTCCTACTACATTTTTATTTGTAGTGTTTTAAATAGTATACTGCAGAATAACAAAATTAGTATAATCATTTATATTTACAGCATTCAGGCTTGAGACTTAACTAAAACTTACACATTAATAATCATTAATGAGCCACGAGATAATGGATAATATAGGGCTCCTTACAACTCCATATGAAAAATAGACACGTGTTTTCTGCCAGAAGTAACCTAAATAGGAAAATCTTGAATTAAGTGTGTCTTTTAAATTATTATTGCAGCTAGGGGAGGAAAGTTAACTTTGAAATTGTTTGGGTTTATTTTCTGTGGAAAAAAAAAAAAAAAAAGTAAATTGTAAAGCATTAGTTCCTTCACAACAATTTTCTTTGCAGGCATTTAATTTTTGTTTGATGAAAAGCCAAAATGGTAGTAAAGGTAGTTTGCCAAAAGTAATATTTTGCTCTAAAACTTTGATTTAAATGATTTTAGCCAGCAGTAGTGAAGCAAATATGTCTAAGATGAAAGCACATGTGTGGTTCCTGTATTGTTAGAAGTGTCGTACTGCTATACCTAATAAAGGATGTATATTTTAGATATTTGATCAGAAGAGTTTAGGTTCGGGGTGAAGAAATAGTTTAACTCAAAGTGAAACAGCTTCAAACACATTTCAGTATAGGCAGATCTAAGAATTAAGCATGTGCTTACAAGATATATTAAGCAGGGCCTGAGCTTTTAATGGTACCTGCCCTAGTTTCCCCATCTTTTTAATTTCCTCAGAAGTACTGCATGTATAAGAAGTGTTCTTGTTGAACACTGATACATATCATGAGCAAACACAATACACAATATACTTGCAAATGAAAATGATGAAAGCAAAATTATACTCTTCGATATAATTTGCCTTGATACACGCTTACAGGATTCTAGAGCTCAGACTTCATCATAAAACATTTCAGTGAAGTTAAGGAATATTAACTGAAACATTCTCAAGTACTGCTTTGTCACCTCTGCTAATTTTGGCAATACATACAGGCCCAGCTCAACAACTGTATATATGTACAGAACACATAGATGGACAGAGTGATAATAGGTGTAACAGTATATAGCAGTTTTACAAACATGTAAAAGAGTGAGATCATACATATCCAGGTCACCATATCCAGAGAAAAATCACACTGATATGTGAGTGCCAAACAAGTGAAAACTCTGACCTGTCTGCACTTTAATCAAGCTAAGAGTAAATCAACTGCAACTCCAGGGTAAAATGTGATTTTGACAGCGAGTAGTAGGTTCCACTCTACTGCTCTTAAGACACTGATATATCAGTTTTGCTTGTCCACAACTTAATTGGACAGCTTCTTGCTTTCCAACTGGAATACGAAAACCAAAACAGAAAAGTCAGTCCCATAGTGATTCCTTTCATGTTTGTTTGTTTTTTGTTTGTTTGTTTGTCTTTCTGAAACAGTCAAGATTTAAATATTTGTATGAGAATTATAATTATGTGTGAGAAATGGAGCTAAGCCCAACACAGAATGCTGAAGAGGTTGTATAAGTTAAGTAATGTGGACTTCTGAATGAGAAATACACTCCTAGACAGGGTATAGTAAGTACCTAGACGTATACCAGAAAAGATGTTTAGTCTGCATCTGGTTTGGATGGAAGTTTTGTCAGCTTCAAAACAGCTTTGTGATTGGATGAGACGGAAATGAGATATAATTAGTGTACATAATTAGTGCAACAAACATAATTTATGGAACAAGGAGAGAGAGTATATCAGATGGCAGCACATAAAAATGATGGAGCAAAAAAGAGAGTGATTACAGTTTGCAGAATGTAGCAGCAACTAAAGTTGATTACTTTGAAATAGCCAACGCATCTATATGCTGTAAAAAAAAATGAGTAATCTTATACACCTGGGGTTTTAGTTCAGTAGTTCACAAAAACAGACTAGATCTACGTTAATCTAATTTAGTTAGTTAACTGTCTCAGGCTTTCACTTAGTCCAAAATTCCAATTAATCTAAAAATTCACAAGACAATGTCAAAATGGGAAAAGCTTGGCCAAGATCTTGTTGAACACAATATGAGCTTCGCACATTACAGAGTCAGTGGCAAACTTACCAGCTACATAATGCATGTAAGTCTGACAGGCAAACAATTGGAGAGTGAGTTGAGGATCTCCTCAACATCCTCCTCCTTTGCACATTATTAAAAATTACCAAATTAGCTCAGAAAATGGCCAAAAACACTTTGCAAGACTGCTTTCATGAAAAGCGCTTATAGAAAGAGACATTATAAAGAAATGTGACTGTTAATGCAGATATTGGGTATAGTTGAAAGGAAATTATTGGAAGGGAAATAAAGATAGGAAAAGATTCAAAACTTGCCTAGGGAGAAATCTAAAGGCAGATCTAAGACAGGAATAGAAGTGGATTGTTCTATGCATAGAGGCCATCATAAAAGAATAAGTGAAAATGAGTGTGAGAAAAGAGGAATAGAGAAGCAATAAATTTTGCAAGCTACCCTAATATACTAGTAAAAAAGAATAAATTAGATCATATCGCAACAAACATAGGACTTTTATAAATACAATAAGAACATATTGAAGATAAAACTGGTGTAATCTCTCACAACTCACTCCCTTGAAACTGTTCAATTTTGAACTGATAGTTTTAGACCATAGAAATACTTGCTTATTCACAGATTAATGAACTTCCTTTATGGTGTGAAACCTGTGGATGTCTCCTTCTCTTCTTTCCATTCTCTTCCTCCTAATAGGCAATGTGAAATCTCAAGGCTGTGGTGGGACTGAATAGGCCTGTTCAGAAGGAAGGCTAACAAAGAGTCAAGAAGGCTTGTGGTCATGGGCGGCTGCAACCTAACCAAAGAGTGAACAGGAAAGCCTTCTGTTTTTCCAGTTCAGTCAGAATAATCATAGTTGTCACTCCTGCTTTCTTCTCTGCAGTCCCTGCCCTATCACTAGTGACCTCACCTTCACTGTGAGTCACTATCCCTTTTTGCAGTTTTATACTGCTCCTAGATACATTTCTGGCAGAAGTGCACCATCTCCCCTTGCTTGTGGACTTGTTTATGTTGGCTTCAGAATCTTCTGTTACAATTGAAGCTGCTTCAGTATTTTCAGGTAACATAGATATGGCACAGGATGCTTTCTAAGTAACACTTGTACTTATGCATTCTTTTATGAAACTATTTGGTGTTCAAAGAAGATGGTAGCTTGCAATAAAGGAGAGAAGCTCTCCATTCAGTTAGTTGAGACAGCACAACATTCTCTGCAGAGCTGTAGAAGGCCACAGAACAGCATGTGTAAAGGCACCCTCACTCAAAAATCAAGAAATAACATTATCCACTGCATTCTAGGCTAGAAGTACTCCTTTACAGAAGTTGTAAAAGTAGGACTTCTAGCAAAACAACTTTAGAGAAAATGTCTTATGATTAGCATGAACATCTATCTGTGAAGAACGATGGGATCTTGAGATTAGTTGCAGTGACATGTCTTATTCTACAATAATCTGCACTTGAGATTTTGACAAGTACTGATAAGCAGGTGAATGAGAGAGGTAGAGTTGTACTTTATGGGCCTTTGTAAATTACCCTCAGTTGCATCTAAGAATGCTACACTATTTAAAGTGCCTTTATAAAGAGGAGATCTGTGAAAACAACTGAACCATCCATTAAAGCCCATCCTGACTGAGAAGTGATCTGGTCTAGTCTGTAACTGGAAATGTTTTGATATGTGTGAAAATTACAAGAGATTTTTTGGGATCTTTCAATCAGTAAAATAAATAGCATTTCTTCTCTCTGTAGCTGAATCCAATAATGAGAAGAATTTTTAGTTTGAGCATTTCCAGTACTGCTATAGAGACTTATTGTGTAATCTGTTTCCTGCAGGAATAATGTCAGGGGGTTTTGAGGCCTGGTTTTCCTTGGCAGCCGTAGCAGCAGGAAAGGTGCACCGTAACTGTGTCTATTGGTCTTGGCTTGAGGGAAGTCAAACCGTTACACTATTGTTGCTGTGCAGCAGCATTGCTGGCTCAAGCTGAACTATCAGGGAATAAAATTGGAAAGCTGCCAATTAAAGGGCCTTTTCCTCCTGCTGTTTGCAGAGAGCATTGACATGGAGAATTAGGGCAAGACAAAAATAAAGAGCAGCAGGTTGGGAAAAGATGCTGGCAGACACAGTCTTAAAGCATAGGCCACATCTCTTTCTGGAAATCTGTATTTGGGTGGTGAAAAAGGAACAATCACAACAAGATGCTCAGTAGGGCTCTCTTCGGCCACAGAGTCTAGGATTTTGTGGAAGGTATGGCCAGAGAGAAGTGCTGAAAGAAACATTTTATCAGTCTCAACATCAGAAAATCACGCCAAATCAAGAGTCCTAATTTCCGTCTCTTCCTGCTAGGATTCACATTACAATGAGCAGGTATTTACATATAATCTGATATTAATAAGATATGGACAGAACATCCAGATCACGGTATTCACCTGGCAAAATAACACTGATTCAACTTCACATAATGTAAACGTAACCAATAAGCTAAATGGCTTTTAGCTTTCATAGGTAGACTTTATTTTAAACTGAAATATGCCCATGCTGGCAGTGGCATGCCACTTAGCAGCCTCCTGATACAGTTAATGGGAAATTTTTCAAACAGCAAAATACTATTTTCTCTCCTATTATATCCAGATCAAAACAATGGAGTTCTCTGCTCCTGAGGTCATTCATCTGCATTGCAATTTCATTTTCTTCTTGATAGAAAGGAATAGTAAAACACACAAAAAAAGTTCTAAAATCCCCACGGCACTACTTTAAAAAATGTGGGATTGAGATCTTTATAATAATATGGGCAGTGTCACACCATATGGGAACTAGTTAAGATTTCGTTGTGGCTTTGGCTATCTCAGATGATTACATAGTTCTGGATCAATTTAATTCATTTTGAAAAACACTGTTTTATCTAATATGTTTCACTTCACTATCTGCAATAAAATCATCTGTTATTTTGTGTTCTGGATGCAATAGCACAAGAATGTTCTCCTGCTTAGCTAAACAGTTGCATCTGCATAATTGAAATTTATAAACAGATCTTGATATTTCAGTCTTAGGAACATCTACAAGTAGATACCATCACTTATTTATTTATTTATTTGTTTGTTTGTTTCTTTATTTGGGGAAATGTCATATTTTGGTTGATAATTTCAAATCGATAAGGTTTTTTCTTCTTATGTTAAGTCCTTTTAAAAAGTATTTCTTATTTATTCTTTTGTAACTAATGGAGCATATATTAAAAAAAAAAAAAAGCCAAAACAGAAACAAACAAAAAACACTATGAAGCTCTATCACATGACAGGTATACTATCTATAGTATGCTCCAGTGATTTTCTATTCATTGTAAATTAAATAAAAATTTAAAATTACTTTTATCAGAATCAGTTGAACTGTTATTAAGTTGTCTATGCCTGAAAATTGGCTTTTTAAAAAAATATATAGACATTTATGAATTTGAAAACAAAAATTTTTTAAGAGTTCAAGAATTACTTAAAACTTTATATCATCTTTACTTTGGGAACAATGTACTGATAATTAAAAAACAAGTTTAGATTTTAAATTATAATGAAAATTAATGAGTCCAGGAACAAAAGGTAATTAACATTATCTTTCAAAGTTAAGTACTTTGTAAAGAAGTACTGGAATTAGATAGGTTTTGTTTGATATAGCTTGGTTTCTGTCACAATACTTTAACTGCATAAGAAAAATGCAATATTTCTTTTTAGTGAAGGCAAGTTCTGAAGCACTAATCTGCTTACAATATAAGAAAAAGCTTTTTTTCATTTTCAAGGGCATAAAGAGGATACATGAGATATTATGAAAAACACATCAGATTAGGACTAAAGGGAGATGAGTCATTGAAAGAAAGGATGTCTTCTGCGTTAAAATTCTTGCTTCACAATTGCTTGGCTGAGGAACAAGAGCGTGTCAGGCTGCAAAAGGGAAATTTAGCATCTTCAATTCTGTCTTATGCATTTCTCAGTGGCAGCAAGTACTGGAATCTTCCTTGTGTGGAGAACCTCCTAAGAAACCATACTGTGTCAATCCTGCAAATGGCCCCTGCTGCTAGGAACAATGGCTAACCAGAATATCATGGTTCTGGACCAACTATCTGAAAAGAAGGTAGTTACTCTTTTGCTGTACAAACTGCATGGATGAGTAGAGACGTAGGTCACAATTCAAGACTGTCCTTTATGCCATGATATCCCAAAATAATCACATTAGATGCACTGTATGCCTAGCCATTTATTTAAGTTTGCTGTACGGCTAGGGACAGTTCAGGCAACATCCACAGAAAATCTATAAGGACAAGATCTGTCAGAGTACCCTTTTGATACTCTTAGATTCGGCTGACAGTATCACCCCCGTGTCTTTCTAACTAGGATTTTAGATGTCAGAGAAAAGGATTGAAGTTCTGAAAAAAAAATAATAATAATAATAAAAATCTGAGAATTCTTATTAAATTCTCTGCTCCACTCTAGGAGTTTCTAAAGTAGACTACTTCTAAATTCAAGTCTAGTTGTCTTCTGCTTCACTTTCATTTTGAGAGAGCTCCTAGTTTCTGCTGCGATCCGGACTGGCCTTCCTAAGATCTGACTGGAGACAGGATCTGCAAATCCTTCTCACAATCGTAAAAAGTAAAGTTTTTGTCCTAAAATCAGCAATTCAGTGAGGCTGAAAAACTAGTATGGCTTGCAAACAAATGGCAGGTCCTGGGGGCTTCAAAATGTATTTTTAAAAGAAACATATGCTAATCATGATATGCTCTATATAGCTGAAACTGCAAGATTCACAAGGGAACTTCATCAGCCCCAGTTCTGAGTAGTGCTTGAACTCTTGGGAGATTCAATAAACTAGGTGATTTAAATATATATCTATGTGTGTGTGATTTTTCCTAGTTGAATCCTCTGAGCTTCACAGGATTATTTTTTTTTCATTTCTGTTCTTTTCCATCACTACTCTCCTGTCATACAGAATATAGATTGTCATGTAGGAAAAGAGTAGCAGTACTCTCCTCTCTGACTTCAATGGACAGGCAGATCATTAATGCTATATGACAGCCAACTGAATATGTCCTGACTTCTGTAAAGCAGACAGACAACTCATCATCCAAAGGTGAATAGATGGGTACTGACATAAAATGCAGCTAAACAATAAACCCAGTGGATTTTATGGAATAAAATTCAGTGTTAGTTTGTAAATAACTTGGAATATCATGCCTCAAACTTGATTAAATAATGCTTGCCAATGATAAATAAATAAGAAAAAAAAAAAACCTATAAAACTAGAATATTACAATTCTTTTTGTTCAGATTCCTTTTAAAAAGATGAATGATTGATAATTTAGTAATACAGTAGCTATTGTCTTCCAGTTTATAATTGATATTTTTAAGTATAATTTTCACATTCTTTTCCCATTAAGGGGATATTTTTAGAAACTGGAAATGGAACAGAAGAGAACAGAAAAAATGTTAGCGGTGTGGCAGGCTCTGTACAGCATGTGAATTTGGTGTTGAACAGAGAAGGCAAGGGGCAAAAGGGCTCCTGTCCACTCACAGGCTGCCTTTAATTCTTAGAGCAGCCTCTGTGACAGGAACAAATGCTAAGACACCAAAGCAAACTCTCTCCTGGCAGTTTCAGAGAACAGTCTCAGGCACCAGTGATGATTCAGCCATGAACTGTGAATGAGCACATATGAAAGAGTAGGGCACATATTTCAAGAGTAGGACATAGTCATTGTATCTTCACCAGCAGGGCTGAGGCCAGCATGACCAATTGTTCCTTCTTCATTACCCTGCAAGGCTCACTGAGCCCAAGCTGAATCTCATTTATGGCTTCTGATAATCTCAAGTACACCCTTGTACTGCAGCAGGAAGAGTTTGATCTGAAGGCTGTTACCATGGCAGGAGGCAGGTGAAGTCCAGCCCACTGGCTTGCTGGGCTTCAGGTCAGGAGCACCCAGCTCAGGAATGTGAATTCTGGAACTTGTCAAGCCTTTGGTAGCAAAAAATTATCACATACACATAAGCCATTAGTCTCATTAATCCAATTTACTTCAGCAGAAACTGAAGAATTACTCTGCTCTCAGGAAGTAAGGTAGATTTTCTGTGATAGCATGAGGGAATTAGCAAGACCTACCCCTTTAGAATGATTAGTAAGACCTACCAAAGCTATTTGAAGTTTACGCATGGCTGCCTCTTCAAATCTATGTGGGCATTTTGCCATGAAAATAGTTTGCAACAGGAAACCAAACTCAAATCTGTTTGCTAATACTAAGTGCATTTTTTCTGTGCTTATTCTCCAGATACTGTGAGTTCTGTATCTTTCAGTCTAAATCCTGTTTAGATTATAATATGTATTTACTTCATTTGTTTGTGAAGAGGTGGATTAGAAGCTACTTTTATATTGTTTTTTGTTTGTTTGTTTGTTTTGTCTGTGTGTGGGGGGGTGGGGGTGTTCGGCAATCAGAATAGTGCAGGATTAAAACTGTCTTGTTCATTTTGCTTACTGAGTGTAAAAAACGATAGTTCACCCTTTCTATTGTTGTTCACCTGAGAATTATGTTACAGTGTTATCCATATGTTTTCTTGTTCGGTGACTCCAAACAATTTCTCCCCAGCATCCACGATTGTATTGATTCATACTGCATTTCATCATCTTTGACAAGTCTTGTGCCCACGAGTTTTCATCCTTTACTCTCTTGTCAAATCCTCATTGCCATTTTTCAGTGTACTTCAAAGGGTGCATTTCAGTATAAACAATTAAAAATAAATATTATATTTGACCCAATATTAAATGGACCTTGAAACAATAATGTGCTGTGAATATAGTAAATTTTCTTTACCATTTATCCCAGTTATTTATTTATTTTGGAGATATTTTTTGATACAGCACATCACTATTGAAAATATTTTTAATTAAATTTTCCCACTGAAAATCATTTCAGATTACGTTGGTAATGAAAAAAATCATTTTGCTTACACACCTACTAATTCTACTTCATGTTGCATAGGAATGTGAGAAAGAAGTTGGACAGGAAATCATAATATTTGGTAAAATGCAGCCACATTGCATTGTGTTAGAGCTTTCTGGTCTGGAAAACCTAACCCAGGAATTTGGGTACACAGAGAAGCTGTAGTTTGTAATAAGAAAACATCTTAAAGTACTTCCCAAAATGAAATTATTAAATACAAACTAGTCCACTGTGCATAATTTTTAAACACTCATGTTGTAGAGGTGAAAATAATTGAAAACCAGGGCAGAGTTCTTTTTTTGTTTTTTGTTTTATCATTTACTTTGGTGTAATATTATCCTAACAGTAGTATTTCCCTTACCTCTGTTATGTGTTTAAAGTTTTGTATGTAAGATTTTGGATTAGAGTGTTGTTGACAAAAAAGTTTGTCATGAGTTGCAGATAACAGAAATTACTGTTCTGTTTACATCTACATTGAAATAAAGCATGGTGTTTCCTGCTTTAAATTACGTAAAATCCAGCCATTGTTAATCAAAGGAAACTTCTTTCTCTGGTATCTCAGATGAGATCTGATCAAAACTTTTCAGAGTGTCATTAAGGTTGGACATAATTCTTGTGAAGTCTTTTTTGACAGACATCCTCAGGATTTCTTGGCAATGTTAGTCTTCAACAAGTTGCATCTGCAAAGGCTGCAGAGCTCAGGGCTGGCTGGGCACCCTCTTATGGCCCTCTGGCTCTGGCCTCCTTTCCTGAGCCCCCTCAACTCACAGCTCATGTGAGTAGAGTAAGAGAGCATCTCGAGCACTCTGATGTGAAAGTGACCCATGTACACCAGCTCCTCTTAATATAATAAAAAGCACTAAAGTAAAATATATGCTTTATTTATACTATATTTTCCAGAAGATGACATCTTAGACATTTACCTCTATATTTGTACAGGCAATCAGTATCTTGCAACGCAGAATTAGGAAACTGCATGTGCTGCTTCTCACTATTACACAAGTATGTCAAAGGAAGGGCGAAATACTGCCAGAGAGGTCTAAATAAAATCTACAGACTTTCCAGGAATTCTTCCACATAATGCAGATGAAAATACAATTCTAAAAATTGATATATTTTTTTTTCCTTTGGATTTATTTACTACAATCAGAACATAAATTTATGACAATGGCAACTCAAAACAGAACAAAAAATCATACAGCACTACATTTAAGTTGATTCTGCCAACTTTAGGGAATCACAGAATTTATATGAATTTCAAATAAGACACATCAGGTACAAGCAAAATAATTATTTGCATATAATACTGCTGTCAAGTAAGAAATAATGAACTGTGAGGGTAATTCTAAGATGTATATTAAGAATAATAACTGTTAAACTGTGGACAGTTTTGGTCCATGAGGTAGTTATTGAACAATTTAAATGCATGATCTTATTTCCAGTTTTATTTTATTTTAAATAACTCTGCCAGAATTCATTTCATATAGGATTTCATTCTCATCTTGTTATTGATTTCTTTCTAATTCAGCTTTCTCTTGTTATTTTGCTGCCCACTCTTTTCTATTAGTAAATGTAAATCCACAACATTTTCATATTCCTCTTTCTTTCAACTTCAGACATTGCACTGTAGAAGAAAAATGTAAAATGTGGGACTAGTGAAATATTATATATATTGACATGCAGTAAATAAATAGATTAAAACTAGCAGAATTTCACTACCAACATTTTTTTCACAATTAAATGACAGGATCTGAATGTTGTTGGTTTTTTCTTCTTTTTTTTTTTTTTTTAATCTGACAGCCCAGAGTCTGGCTTTCAGAACATTTAAAAATAAACAAACAAACAATAAGGGACTACAGCAGAAAAGAGTACAAAGGATCTGCAGGAAGAAAATGACAGAGTCTTTGAGGAGAGAAGATAACTCTAAACTCTTCACCTTTTCTAACCGAAGAATGTTAGACTTACCTCTTTTTTCCTTGCCTTCTTTTCTGCCTCATCAACATAAAATATTTCTGGTTTTTGTTATATATACTTTTTTCAATCTCCATTCCTTTTTATTCTTGATTCTAGAGGGATAAATTTATCCCTCTCTAAATGCTGTACCTTCAGAGTGATATTAGTAAAGGGCTCCCCAATTTACAAGATTAAATTTAAATTGTTTTAGATCTCACACAACTGATGCAAATAATTTTTTTTTTAATACATTTTGGTTTTGTGGGCTTTTTTCCCCTGTAAGTAGTCATCGTTAATAGAGAATATATTCAAGCCCATATTAAAATGGTGACAATTAATGTGATCAACACTTTGTGTTTGTGTTGTGTTGTACTATCCTAAAATTAGTAGCTTCCAAAGGACAGGATCACAGGCTGTCATAGCTCTGCTCATCTCATTGATCCGCTTATACTTTATTCTCTGTAGATCAATTAGAAAACTACTTGGAAATTAGGAGATCTCTTTTCATATCTTCACAGAATCACAGCATCACAGAACGGCCTGTGTTGGAAGGGACCTCAAGGATCATGAGTCTCCAACCCCCCTGCCACATGCAGGGCCACCAACCTCCCCATTTAATACTAGACCAGGCTGCCCAGGGCCCCATCCAGTCTGGCCTTGAACACCTCCAGGGACAGGGCATCCACAACCTTTCCGGGCAGCCTGTTCCAGCACCTCACCACGCTCATAGTAAGGAACTTAATATCTTATAGAACTTATAATCTTATAGGACTTGACTCTCAGAGGTACTGGAACATGTACTGAAAGTGAAGTTAACTAGATATCTAAACACCTGGTAGTTAGCCTGAGATCTAGACCATTATTTCAGGATCTAATTTCTATCATTTAGGTCCCTAAATGCCTTTCAGGATATGGGCCATAAATTTGAAAAAAATTATCTTTTACTGCCACCTCAAAAGTCTTATTTGTAGGACTTTACTGTGAGGTGTAAAATCCTTTCAAGTTACCTGCACTCACAAGAAATAAATACTCTGTTTTTCATATTTAACATTTCACTGTATATAGTAATTTACAAGAAAATGTATGTAGCATTAGTTTCTGCCTTTTAAAATTTTAGAATTATCTCTTTCATCTGCCTGTACATGTCACACCGGGCCTCCTTTTGTTTCTAGAGGGATGAATTTCAGAATCCTGCTTGCCATCAGTCAGTGTTACAGAAGTCCTCTATTAATGCTCATGCCTAGCAGGCTGAAGGGAAGATCTTGAATATCTATGACAGATAATATTCTCTTTGCCTAATGACACTGCAATAAATGTCCTGTAAACTGAAATATGAGATTCCTATGTGTTTTTTACTATGTTTTTATATTACTGATGTTTCCTCTGTGCAGTGTTGTCAGAATTTGATGTAGTTAAGGACATTCCACATATAAGAGCCATCAAAATTAATTATTCATCTTTATTTGTTATTTAGCAGGGTTTCCATAAAAGATAAAAGAAATACTAGTATTTCCACTGCATGCTGTACTTTAGACAAGAGCAGTATTTTTCCATTATGAATCACTGAATCTGAAGGCAACACTAGCTCTGCAATGTAAAAGCATGAGAGAGGCTTTCTGTATAGGAGAAGATAGATGCAGGATACTGGCAATATGAGAAGATTGTGATGCCTGGGAAAAAAAATTGGGTGGAGAGAGGAGGGAAGTAATCACCCGGGGATCAGTTTATATCAGTGAGCAGGCTTGGCTCTAGGTTATTTGAACTATTCTATTTAATTATATCATAGAAGCAAATGACAACTCTATCCCAGAAAAAAGCACTGTTGTCTCAACAGTGGTTGCACTGTTGGAAGTAATTTTCAAAGTAAGCACTTTTGAATTTCAATAAGGCATTTCCACAGAAGAATATTACAACCCTGCACATTGTGTAACTTCAGACCAGATAACTTATGACAGTAGATAGGAAAATATTCTGAATGGAACAAGAGACCAACTATGAAGGTAGTGGCAAACAAAAAACAGCTCAGTCCTTTAAACAGAAGTTCTGTGTAAAAAGAGAACAGTCCTTTATAAAAGCAATAATGAAACTTATGTGTCCTTAAAAAAAAAAATAATGTGAAAGCATTAGGAATCAGCTGGTCAGTTTATAGTAGGTGGAAATTCAGCGATCCTGATGACTAAGAAAATGGAATAGAAAGTGAATTTTTAATTTACCTAATATAGTTAGGTCACATTAACCTGGAAACCATTTTGTCAGAAAGGAACCAGTATTTTTCCAGGGAGAGTTCTGGAGAGAATTGTGTTCTGTCTAATGAGAAACTGAAGCAGTACAACAAGCAACAGAAGCTTTGAGCCCTATTCTGACAGTAATTACACCAATATGAATGAGACTAACATTGCCATTGAGTTTTCCAGTACAAAAGTCAGATCACAAATAAGATATTCAAAGTTCAAATTTTCTTGGAGGAGGTAAAGAGAGAGTAGTAAAGAAAATGACTTATTTTAAAAATTATGATATTCAGAAGAATTATTATGGAATTTGGAATAAAAAATAAAAACAATTTATTATTACCAAAGGACATCAAAGAAATGGAATTTTTTTAACACAAAAAACATTATTAGAGACTATTTTTGTTACTTCTGTGGTCACATAATTTACTTTTCATAATGATATCAATTATAGCATATTAACTTACATGCATCAAAAAGAGTTAAACAAGATAAATATGATAAGAGGAAAATGATGGTGGTGGGTTTTTTCAGTTTGTTTTGCTTTGCTTTGTGCTTTTTTGATATATATATTGTTCAATATTGGAAAGTAACAAAATAGCCAGGGGGTATATGACTTACAGGATGATTTTCTAGGCAAGTATATCCAAAATTCATAGATAGCACAAATACAGATCTCATTGCTGTACTGAAAAGGAAGAAATGTTGAGTGTTATTGTCCATGTTTATGTCCAAAGTTACAGTTTGGGAAATAAGATCCATGCAGAAGGTTGCAGGACTTCAATGACTTCACAGTGCAATCCTGAAAAGAGATTCCATCTACATAATCCACAAGACCCACAAAAATCTACCTTTGGTTGTGTGAACTTTGAACAGCCTGTGCCACAAATCTTATAGTATGTTGCCAGTGTCTAGGCTCTTTTTGTTTTGTTTTGTTTTGTTTTGTTTTCCATCTTCATCTTTTTTTTTTTTCCTGTTATTTGTTATTTTTTTGCATTCTAGCCATATAACGAAGGGCTACTAGACTGTAACTTACCCTATACAAGAATTTAAAGACTATCTTACTCCATACATGAAGGAGTCCTTTGTCGTCTTCAGAAAAACAAATGAAAAAAAAAAAAATGGAAAAGGCTATGTTCCTCTTTCTTGTGCTACTTTGAACATATATGTAAAATGCTTAGAAACTGAAACGCTGCTACCCATTACAGCCACAACAAAGAACACTGCTTTTTCAAGTGAGTGGAAAGTCATTTTGAGCATTGCATGCATAAATAATTACTTTATCAATTTTCTCCATTTTCCATGACATTGGAAGTCCAGCATGTGACCACATTAGTCAGAGAAATTTCAAAGAGGAATTTCACAGATTTAATTGTGTACATTTTTTAAATGGAAGTCAAAACAGTAAATGCGTATATTGTATATTCATGTTCATTGTAATAAGAGAGATATTCTCATTTGTAATTGCTATCCAATCCACGAAAGCATTTTTAACTTGTGCTTGCTTGCTTACTATATTACAAAGTTTTAGCATTAATGCTCCCACTGGGACTTTTACCATTGACTTCAAAGGGAACCAGATTAGGATTTATAAAGATTTGGCTAGTACCATTGCTTGTTATTAAAGACTTTCTTTTATGTTGCATTAAACTTTGCCAGACTTTAAATATTTAGGCTGGAATTCCATCTGCTTTGTAGCTGCTTCAGGCTGAACTCTTCTGGAAAACTCCAAACATTTTCATATTCAGTTCTTTTCAAGAGCAAAGACTGACTAGGCAAGATTATGGGAAACCAAGGAATGTGACTGGGAATGGGAATGTCTGGAAGAGGAAGCTTGGCCTGGCAGCAGCAGCAGTAGTAATCTGCAATGACAAGAAGTATTTAAGAGGGAGAATCTAGAGGTGTATGTTAGAAAAGGACAAACCCGAGAAACTGGGAATAAAACTTTATGGACAGAACAATATGGTTGAGACAAGAAACCATGACTGAGAAAGACAATGAGCTGAGAAAGGGGTGGTAGGTTAGGGAAGCAACAAAGAATGGGCTACAATACTGCAACAGCCTGTGCTATTGCAGCATCATCTTTGGAGCTCGTTACAGAGCCTTAAACACTGTAACCTCATTGTTCATTCCTTCTGTAGGCAAACACCTACAAAAGCCACCAGCAAAATTGCTCATTTTCCTCTGCCACAAGTCCATGCAGAGGATAAAATTTGCTAATCTTTCCTTTGACCTCATTAGTTTACACGGTCTTAAATCCTTTATTTTATTCTATGTCTTACGCGAGGAATATAAATATTCCTATTTTAATGACCCATACATATGTCAATATGAAACCGCAAGAGAACTTCATGTTTCTCCATTTCTTCTTTAAAACAATTTCTTATCTGACTTCTCTGATTCAGTGAGCATTAATTCACATGTGGAATATCAGATTAGAGTCAGATCTAAGCAACCCTAATTGCCTTCTTGTGACTATGCAATTCCTACTGCTATTTTTTTATTCCTAGTGAGGAAAAATAGCTATGTATTAAAGAGAGACCACTGCCACCACAAACACCACAATGACTGACAATTAAATATTATCGGCCTAGAATGCCAATGGCATCCTGGCTTGTATCAAAGATATTTTTGCCAGCAGGAGCAGAGAAGAGATCATCCTCAGTACTCAGCCCTGGTGAGGCCACACTTCAAGTACTGTGTTCAGCTCTGGGCCCCTCACTGCAGGACACTGAGGCGCTGGAGCATGTTCAGAGAAGGGCAGTGAAGCTAGTGAGGGGTCTGGAGCACAAGTTTTATAAGGAGTGGCTGAGAGAGCTGGGATTATTTAGTCTAGAGAAGAAACTTCTAGACATTGTACAGAGGGACATGGTTTAGTGGGACATATTGCTGACAGATGGACATCTTAGAGGTCTTTTCCAACCTTGGTTATTGATTCTGTGATTCTGTTTGAAAATCAAAGAAGAGATCTCAAGAGAAACCAAATTTGAGGTTATAATCCTTCCTCTACCTAGAAGCTCCTACTGTGAAAAGTGTATGTCTGATTTATTTGCTTCCAACTTGCATATTATGTTCCCTCTCAGAGTGAGAGGGTCAGATCAATTCTTAAGGAAGACAGGAGATTGCTCTTTCTCCTGGGGAGGAGATCATGGAGACAGAGGAAGCTTTCTGAAAGACTGTAGAGAAAAGCAGAAGACAAATGAAGGAGAATGACAGCAAGAAACTGGGAGCACAGGTCACCATAAAGATCATAGAATGGACAGATATGCACCTAAGACAATGGAAAGGGAAAATCCCTAGGGACCATTATGGGGTATGTCATTTGTTACGTGACTGATAGCAGACCAGGACCTGCCATCAGCAATGTGGTGTACAAAGGAAATGTGACCTTTTTATTTCTGTTCTGTTTCTATTTTATTTGGTGAGATTGCACTGAGTTTTTACTTTCATTGGATTTTTATTTTATTTTATTTTTATTTACTTGAAAAGCCTTGGAAAGCTCAAAATAAGCAAAAGGACTAGGTAGAGTTGGCAGAAATATTTTCTAATCTTGGATATTGTCATGACAATGAATTGAACTTTTCAAGGGCAACTAATGATTTTGAATTCATTTCTTTGTAAACAGGAGATGCCATAGGAAGACTGATAGAGTTATTCTCTACATGGCAAACAGTATAATCATACATAATCCCTAGTTATAGAATCATAAAATCAGAGAACCACCAAGACTGGAAAAGACCTCCAAGATCACCTAGTCCAACCATCCACTTACCGCCAATATTTCCTCACTAAACTGTGTCAAAAGTCAGTGCAATAATTAATATTTCTTGAATGCCTCCAGGGGTGATCCTTGTGTTATGCATCATATGCTGTGTCTACAGAGTTGTATCTGCATTGCTCTTCTTCCACCCCAGTAGGACATCTTTTTCCACTGAAAACTGAAGGACTAATTTATGAGGATCATAAGAAAACAATGAAATGCAAATAAAATCAATGGAAGTCAGAATTTTGAACTTGTACTTGTCATTGAGACAAGGTCAGTGCTATGTGTCAAGTTCTAAAGAACACTTGTTAAATGTGTAATCTCATTAACCATGTAATATTAATTGATATGTTTGACCATAAATATTTTGTGCTTTGGCTTTTCTTTTCCTTTTCACAGAGAGGCTTACAACAAAAAAAGTGTGTAAATCATTTGTAAATTCCATGGGTGCTTACAACAGTGAAATCCAGGATTTATTAAGTTTTGTTATTGCCTGAATAGTGTGCATGGTCCATTATGTGATAAGTACTTTACCTGCACTGAACAAAGGACAATCTTGCTGAAAAACAGTATATGTTAATGTGGTTGTGGTGCCTGCATGTTATAATGACTGAATTCAAATGAATTTAACTCATTTTTTTGCCAAGAAACTAATCCTGACATTTGAGTGCTTGATGTTGAAGTTAAATAATATTTTTTTAAGTAGTTTTCTTAGATAACAGCTTTCTTGGATAATAAAGAAATGATTCTGTAATCTCTATGTGGAAATACCTTTTGTGTTACTGGCACAAATATGAGAAATTAAGTTGCTATTTAAATAACCAAACTATTAATGACTGAAGAACTACTTCCATTATAAAAATGAAAATGCCTCTTTAAAATTTAGAAATTTGTTTCCATACACCGTACCTGCACATGGACAAAAGGAAAAATCAACACTGTGTTTATTGTTTTCCATATAAATGCCATACGTTATCATTTAGCATAAGATTTCTGCTTGAAAATATAGGGGGGTGGGGTTGTTTGTTTTGTTTTTGTGTTGTTGTTTTTTTTTTTTTCTTTAATCCTGGATGTCTTTGTAGGAGAACATATATAATCCTTCATATCCCAGAAAACTACCGTTGATCTATTTCCCATTACCTATTCCTCTAGATTAGATGGAAAAAGTCATCTAGAAAAAAAGGTAGATATAAAAACCTCTAGTCCTAGCAACAGCTATTACTCGGAATCTTTTAAGTCACCTGAGAGGAAAATAGTACAAAAAAGAGACAGAGAACTATACTAGGATGCAGCAATTTCATTACTTTGCCACTGACTGGCAGGCTAAGTGATACTGGCAAACTCCATTCTCTTCTTCTGACTTTCTTTATCTTGAAAATAGCAATACTAACAAATTTCAGGAGATGCTGTAAGACCTCAAGATGAAAATCTTTGTAAGACCTTTCATGAAAGCTTCTACCAAAATGGTCAGATATAGTAAAATTGCTGCTGAATGTTGTCTTAAATTGTAGACACTTTAATTTTCATTTTCTTCTTAGCCATCCTCCCTAACATACACCTAAACAGCATTATTTGCACATTCAAAAATTTGTTCATGAGTTTGTCCCCTCACCCCTGTGGGTCAAATAGCTTCAAATAGCTTCAAATAGCAAAGAACTCAGCTCTTCTAGCAGATGCTCAAACAATATGGCTTTTCAATTCAAATGGCATATGAGAAGGAATGGTTTCAAAACACATTTCCTTGAGTCACCACTCAGTAGAGCCAAGTTACAGTCACAAGTGGCAATGACAGTAACACTGGTAGCTTTTTGTTTTGCTTTTCCTTTGAAACCGTTTTAAGATATGATCCTACAGTGATAGCAAAAGCCATGAGACCCTACTATATTTAAGAGCTATGGAAGATTCTATGGCATTTGTTACCACAGCAAGAAACTCTTGAGTATGCCCTAGATGAGGCATCTTAAGGCAGAAAATTCAAAGTGAAACCTACATGTAATTTGTAACTCATACAAACTGCACACATCCTTTGCAGCAAGAAACTAAGTAGTTTCAAAAATATAATAACAAGCCTGTTGCATGACTTCAGCACACATGGCAAAAAAAGCCAGCTATTATTTTTGGAAAACGACTGTTGGTGAATATTGAAAAACTTTGAGCGATAACAGCTTTGGAATTGAGGCAATGATTGTCGTTGTATATAACTGATACTCTATGCATAGTTTTCCTGGTTAGCCATAGAGCAGATACTGTAGTCCAAGCATGGGGAAAGGCCAGCTTGAGGTCTAGAAAAAAGCTGTATGAGGATATCTCTTTTTCCTATGAAGCAGGGGCACTGAAATTTGCTTTGCACAGAAGCCTCTGTCACTGTCTCCCAGCCTCTTGTGAGCTGAGGGAGAACAGTTTTAGATAAATAAATCCAAGTGCATCATATTAAATCTACCTTCCACACCCACACTTTCTTGTTAGAAGGAGGGGTTGGACAGAATTTCATCACTGACGCACCCCCTATTCTTCACCATTTCTTCTTCACTGTTAAAAATAGGCTCCCAACCACTGTCCAGTAGGAGTCTGCTCTGTTGGATGCATGTATCCATATATGATCCAGATTTTGTAAATATTTACATACTACACCAATAGTTCCTGTGAACTTTTGCTTCTGAAAGGAACAGTTATGTCCTTGTAAATACTCAGGTATCTTAATTGGAGAGAATAATCAAAAAAAGGATCTTGACACTTGAAATGCAGGTGAAATTATATGAATTGCAATAGATATGCTAATATAAGCAGTCACTTGTTTTATAGTGTCACTCAGGCATGGCTGCAACAACAAAATGTCTATCTACAGCTGGTGGATTAAAAAAACCACAATGCACTGACAAATCAATAATTAGGCTAGTATGAAAAAATAAGATTATTTTTCTCCTTTGTAGCTTGACTGTGACCAATCTTAATTACATCATATTCTGATAATACAGGATAGAAGAAACATCAGTAATATGTGAAGTAGCTATTAGACAATTTCTTTCTACATAATGAGCTTATTTAAAGGGAGCAGCAACTGAAGAAGTCAGGCATACATTAAACTATGAGTTAATTTTTGCCAGTATCTTACTGATTTTACTTCTTTCCTTTGGGTAAAACCTTTTTATTAGAAGTTTGTGTTGCCATAACCAGTTCTGAATCTGGATTCAATTATTCCTGGATCTGTTTTCTCCCTAGCACTTCCTCCTTGTGATCTATTTATAATATAACTTATGTTCCTTAATTCCTTTGCTTGGCATCAGTAGCTGGCTATGAATGACTTCAGTGTCAACGTTCCTGCAAAATTTTACCCTTCTAAGTCGCATGCAAATTTTTGACATTTATTTAAAAATCTATGCAAATACAGGGAACTCACTATTAAAAGAAAAATTAAAAATGAGGAAAAAAACTTTTGAGAGTTTTCAATTTGTAGAAGGAGATCCAAAACATCGTCCTGGCAATGACACAACAATTTCATAAATCACTTGTTTTAGACTACTAGAATCCTAAACTGGGACAGCATTATGCTGTATGCTGCAAAACACATTATGCTTCCACAAAAAATAAGAAAAAATTGCTTCTTGATGCTTGTAACATTATAGTGCATTCATCATCGCTACACTTGATGCATCAGCTCTGAAACTGTGTTAGGATGCAGCATAATCTCTGCTGAAAATTCAGTCCTACCTATTTGAGAACTATGTGTACCAAATTCCTTGCCAATTATGTGAAGTCAGATCACTATTTTCACTTTTCCTTGAGCAATTCTTCCCAATTTTTGATGCCTTAAGGCTTTTGAAGGCCTTAAGGTACAGCTGGATTTCTGAGTACATAAAGCTTTGAGTGACTATCAAAGCAACAATTCCAGTTCTTTTGTTCTCTACTTGTCTGTTCCCAACAACACTGTATGATCTGCCAAGTTAGGCAAAGAAAGGTGTACTTAACTTACTGGAGAGACAAGCCATGCAATTCCATGTGAAATAGCTATTCCTTTAAGGGATAAATTGAGCTTAAATTGCAGATGTTCTTATTTTTTTACATGTAATTTGCTGCTCAGTATAGGTATGTATATTCAGAGATCAACACAGTTCTGCAGGGAACTAGGATGTTTTCAGATAACTTTATTTAATAAAATTTGAAAAATTACTTTCCAGAGGCTGCTATCAGAAAAGCACATTTGCACCAATAGTTTGTCAACTCTGTTGTATAGTAAATTATCCAATTCCCATAACAACTGATGGAGTTGGCAATTA
>JAPSGF010000006.1:3483808-3511530 GCA_035772895.1 Perdix hodgsoniae | reverse complement strand
AAGAAAAAGAAGAAGAAAAAGAAGAAGAAAAAGAAGAAGAAAAAGAAGAAGAAAAAGAAGAAGAAAAAGAAGAAGAAAAAGAAGAAGAAAAAGAAGAAGAAAAAGAAGAAGAAAAAGAAGAAGAAAAAGAAGAAGAAAAAGAAGAAGGAAGGAAGGAAGGAAGGAAGGAAAAGGAAAAAATTAGCTTTTTAGAGAAAGTTTTTTTTTTCTCTCTTTCTTCCTGAATGTAATATGTGCTAATCAGCCGTCCCGACAATTCTGTCATTCCAGAGTACAGTTGTCTGGCAAATATTTAAGGTAAGAAAAATACAGGAAAAGAAAGCAATGCATCTGGAAGTAT
Organism: Perdix hodgsoniae; assembly: GCA_035772895.1. Lineage (NCBI taxonomy): Eukaryota > Metazoa > Chordata > Aves > Galliformes > Phasianidae > Perdix > Perdix hodgsoniae. The sequence goes on along the minus strand of JAPSGF010000006.1, from coordinate 3,511,190 downwards.
TCTACCTTTATGCTATCTAGGTATTGCCCTTTCATTCACTTTGTAGGCCTTTTTTGCAGGCTATGTTTGAACTCTATTGGAGTTAGACTTCATTTAGTAACCATTTCTCCATTCAATTCACTTAATCAGATTTACATTATATTTTCAAAAGCATTAAATAAATTGATCTGCAAAATATAAACATAGCAACCCTCAGTGTGCAGCCCAGAAATTATTCGGTGTTCTTTCTGTCAGCAGTCTCTAGCTCAGAGTTAGAAACCTTGTTCAGCAACTAAGACTTATTCACCCAATTTTGAATTTGCAGCATTCACTGGAGAAGGATTTGAGATTAATAACTACATCCTAAGTGGAATCATCTGAGTTAACCACATAGTTATAAAAATCTCATGTTTCCTATTCTTTTTTGTTCCCTTTGTGACCCAATATTTAATTAGATATATAGAGTGGACCAGCTTTAGCTGTATCCTAAGGTCCTCCTATCAAGGAGATAGCATATTCACATCTGTATCCCTACTCCAAATCAGTATCAGACAGAATTTGACAATCTGTCTGCTACCTGAAAAGCTTAACTACCTGGCCATTGGGAACCGATAGCAAAAAATGTCTGGTCCCTGCCTGTCTCTCGTGTTATGTTTGATTTCAGTCATGACTTAAGGAGACCCAAGTCACTAGATCCTACTGTTTAGATAAGCAGGAGAAAGCCTTCCTGAAAATACCCCTGGGGCTAAGTGTGAGTTTGGGATTTATCAACTCACAGAAGAAGGAGGCAAGTAGTTCTGACATGCCCACTGGCAGAAATTGTGTCCACATAGCATCACCACAGCAACTGCAGAGTAAGAGCAGAAGAGTGGAAGTTTCAAGGATTTTACCAGCAGTTGGACGCTGCTGAAAGAAAACGGAAATTAACAATCCATGTGAGTATGGTCATTGTTAAAGTGGGACGTGTTTCTGAAATTATCATCCTATTAACTCAAAAGTGGTTTATAAGTTACACAAACAAAATTGCTTTTTTGATTGTTTTATAGCATCATAAATATTATTTTTTAAGAGTCTATATGCTTGATTATATATTCCTTTAGAGCAGCTTCATGCCAAGGAAACTCCAGCTGAATAAAGCCATTGTAACAGAGCAGAAAATCAAGCTCTCTATATAATCTCTAGTTCTCTTTTCAAAAAACTTAGGAGAGATGTAGAGGTGGACTCAAAGATTAACAGATGTCAAATCTACAGGCTTTTGATCCAAAAAAGTCAGAATGCCCCTGTTCACTGAGTATCAATATTACAAAGACTAAACAGTCTGTCTGGATTTAGCAAAGCCTACAGCCTTGCATATATTAGCTGTGAATGCCTGTGCTTTTAAAAACAAGTGCACTTTTAAGCACACAGATATTGTTTACTTTTCTAGAGCTGTGCTACATTTTTAACATATTGAAGGGATGAATTTCCAAGACAAGAAGTCTCATCTATTCTTATAAATGTCCTCCAAAAAATGACTTCTCATAAATTCATGACTGTTTTCAACTATGTTGATAACAGTACCATGTCCCCAGAAGTTATTTCGGAGTCCTGACTGTGTGTAGAGCTAATTCCAGTGTCAGAGTCAGTATCGTTTATGTCCAAATTAGTCACTCTATGAACAAAATCAGGAACTGCAGTGCTGTTATGGGAGATGCCACTGCCCTTAGGCAGCTCCTCATTTGATGGAAGCCTCACTTCAGTGTTGTCTTTAACATGTAGTAAATTAAATTCTTCTGTAAGAAGTTCATATTCTTTTTCCTTCTTTTGAAGTAGCGAGTCTCTGTAGGTAAGTTCTTTCTGAATGCAGCTCAGGTATGAATTGATTCTGAGACCATCTTTCATACTTTTTTCCAGCTCATACTTTACATTGTCCAAATCTGAATTTTCCAGCTGAGCATTAGTAGCTCCTTCTGTATGAACAAAATCTTCATTTTTTTCTGAGCATATACCATGTACCTCTTTTTCTATTTCAGCACACAGCTTCTCTATTAATTGTCTGTGATGCTTTAGTCTCTCTTCAACCTGTAAAATTCCCTCACTTTTGCTGAAATAATCATACATATCTTTTTGATCATCTGCCTGACTTCCTTGCTGCTCAGCTTCAGTTGGATTGATCATCAAATATGAGTCCTGCACATAATTTTCTCCATCGTTGGCAACGCGGTCTAAGTGGAATTTTGCTTCACATTTTTCAATTTCCATATCAAGTTCCTTCATTCTAAGGACTTGCTGATGAATAGTATGATCTTGAGATATGATTAAATGAATCAGTGTCTCCATATTATCTCTGTCTTGCTGAACGCTGTCCTGTTTAAGTTTGGCAAGTTTCCGGAAAGTCTTCCTAACAATTTTCTTTTGCTTGTCAATTGGCAACATCTTCATGTAATTTGCTGGGCTGAGTTCCCACTGCTTTTCTATATTTTGTACTACCTTAGCTTCAGCTGTTTTCCACAATGGAAATGAAAGGAAAGCATCAGACTTTACCAACACAAAGTGCAAATTGGGCTGCTCTTCTCCCCAAGCTTTCCAAAGTCTCAGAATCTTTGTCAAAGGAGGAAGGACTCGCTCAGAGCCTCTCCATTTTTCTACAATACAGTAATCACTAGGTTTTCCAAAGAGGACTTTTTTCTCCCCAAATGTTGCTTGATGTTCCTCAAGCAGAGCCTGAATCACTTCTGCACATGTTGTGCGCTTTGTCAGGCCACATACAATCTTCTCTTCTTGGCAAACCCACACCACAATCTCTCGTTCATTTGAAGCCATGTCTTTGCTGAGAGATCTATGGGAAAAAAAAAAAAAAAAAGAGACCAAATTTAAATTATATTTAAATAGCAGAGACTTTAGAACACCACCAGTATTCTGATATAACTAATACACTGAAAAGTTCCCATATTCTTGTACAGTACAATATACTTGTTTAAATTACATTAAAAAATAGTTTTGGAATTACTAACAGAAAAACACAGCAATTTCAACTACTGCTCTAACATTACTACTTGTCCAGATAACTGTTAATTCCCACAGAAGTGTAACATCTGTTTTTTGTGGACTTAACAAGTATTTATTAATAATAAGCAAGAAAACTTCCAAGCTATCCTAAGGTAACATAACTTTCAGATCTGCATATCTGTTCTAATCAAATAAATATTCTGTAATCTCTTATTATCATCCAGGCTTCTAAAGGGAAGAATCTTGCTTCTAACTACACAGCAAAACAGTGTTGAAAATGAGATAAAGATAATAGAACACTATTTTAAAAGAGTTTGACGGTAAATACAGATTTATCACTCAGGCACATTGACTGTACTCCACCCCTTGGTGTCATTTGAAACTTGCTGAGGTGCACTTGATCCCACTGTTGATGTGACTGATGAAGATATTAACATCAGTTCCAGTCCTGACTCCTGAGGGACACCACTTGTCACTGATCTCCACCCACACGGTGTGCCATTGACCACTACTCCTTGGCTATGATCTTACAACCAGTTCATCATCCTCTGAACAGTCCACCCATCACATTCATTTATTTCCAATTTGGAAAGAAAGATGTTATGGGAGACCATGTCAAAGACCTTACTGAAGTACAGATAGATGTAATCAGTGGCTCTTCCCTCGTCCACTGGTGCAGCTGCATGATCATAGAAGGTCAGGCAAGACATGGTGATATAGTAAAAGTATATAAGTAACAAAATTTCTTTATTTCATATAGTTTTTATTAAAACATAAAAAAGAGCTCAATAAAAACATAAAACTAGTGGGTTATTAGATCTTTTTTTTTCTTTTTTTAAGTTAATGCATCAATACCTAGTTCACAGGAAGTGGTTGCAGTTCTTAATTGGCTCTCTAGGTGCTCATCAGAGGGTTTTGATGAACTTTTACTCTTCTGATGCTTCAGCCTTGAAAATAGCTCTGACGTGTATACATTATCAAAAAGTGATGACATTAATTGTGATTGTGAAGCAAGGAACATTTTTCTCTGGTATGACATGTCTAGTAGATAGATCAAAGTTTTCTTCAAGTTGAATGTCTGTTTGCAACTCTATATATTTGATTTCAAAATTTACAGGTAATGTATCATATTGACTGAAAAATATATGTTTTTGCGAGCTTTTTGAGACCTTGAAAACTATAAACCTATAAGCACTTCACAAGAATTCTGCATATTTCTTCCTCAGTGAACGTGTTAATTTATTAAATTATTTCATGAAATAACAAAAGCCCAATTTTAACAAGAAGAAAAATTATGTGTCTACTCAATAACAAAAAATGTATCTTCACATGTACACACATGTTGGTGAACTGAAATATGTATAATACACATGGGTTTCAATTCAAGTGTGTGTGGTGGGCACAAGAAGAGGAGATAGCCCTGTGCTGTGCCCTACCTCCACAGTGTTCTGCTGTTGCTTACATAGTCTGTGCTTGAGTTATGTATAACTGACTTATTCAAAATATCACTAAAAATCACTCAAAGTTAAAAGTTTAAAAACTTGTGGGGCCACATTACTAGATGTCCAAGGCTTTATGCAGCCTGTAGTCATGGGTTGGATGTGCCTGTTTTAGAGCTAACTTTTAAATTTGTCCCTGTCTGAGTAGTTCTATACCACCATTGGACATGGTCAATGGAGAAAATATGGCTAAAGGGAAAGGAGGATGTGATGTCCAGGATTTTCCTATCCTCTAGCCTCCACATACTTGTTTGGAATTGGTGATTAGGCCTCTTGCCTAAAATGATAAAAATAACAAGTTCTCTGAGGTAATTCACATTTCTTTGGATTTTCTTGTATCCCTTCCAGTTCTGTTGAATAAATGAGGTTTAATCCAATCTGAGAAAGCCTGAGAATAACAACAATGTCCATGGTATTCTAAGGATTCAATATATTCAATATTCAATATATTCTAAGGATTCAAGGATTATTTTTTTTTTTTCTCTATCTAGAACTACTTATTTATAGGACATTTCTAGTTGATTTTTTTTTTTTTTTTGAGATTTACTAGGAATGGAGTTTTACTTAGGTTAATAAGTTTAATAGGTTATAACCTATAATTATTAAAGCAATATAACATTTCATTTTTCTCAAGGATTATACAACAGAGAAGAAAAACTACAGTCCATTAAATTTAACTATGATTGACTCAGCTATCAGTGCCACTCTGACCAGAAGGCAATAACCCTCAGACAGGAGACGGTAAATGAATACTGAAAAAACCTACCAGAGCAATCTTATTAGTATCGTCATACAGGAGAACTCTGTCAAACTGTGTTCTGTGCTTCAAGTCTTCTGCAAAATCTGTGTTTTGTTAGATAGCTCTGAATGATAATTTCATTTTCTCATTTCAGTAATTCCTTCTTACTCCAGGGTTTTAATGCAATTATTTTTTAAAACTAGTATTCAGAAGAAAAATGCCTTTTTCCTAGTCTATTTAAGAAAACATGAAAGAATTTATGGAAGACACAGAAAATAGCAAATTTAATTGTCAAAAATAGTGTCTCAAACAATGTTTCCTACTACCATACAAGTAATTTACATAAAAATAAAAGTATATTACCAGTCACTGAATTTCACCTTGAAAAAGTGCTGACAGAAAAATTAAAAAATGCAATAGGTGTTAAAAATTTGTGAAATATTAGGCTGGAACATTGAGGCAGTAAGTTCAGAACATGCTTTCCCTGCTGCTTTTCATAATCAATAAATACATTTTAGGGTATGAACATCATATTGGCCTTTTGCCATTCTTCTGAGAGTCTTAACGCAATTTGTTTGTGCATGGAAATTCTTCCTATTTTTTTCTCATTCTTCTTTTTCACTGGTTGATATATTGTCTCTTAGTATTTGCAGTGCGTAAGTGATTATTTGAGTTACACAGAAGTTTACTTTTTCTTTTCCTTCTCGTTCCTTTAAAGTTTGTCTATGAAGACATTTTCTCTCTGTGATATTAGTAAATCTTCAGAAAGAAATTAAATACCCACAGATAACCTCGTTGCATTTGTTTACTGATAAATACTTATGTTATACACATTTTTTATATGGACTAGTTGCTGATTTCAGCAGGGGTTCAGCATGCTTCTGATGGAAATATATCATTTATTGAAAAGCAATTTCTACAAGATCTGTGGACACTTTACCCAAATACAGATATAAAATATGTGGCATTTAGATTGTTGTTTTCAATAATTTTCTAGCTGCTCATCCTCCTCTCCCCATCCACAATATTTTTTTCAGTTACAGCACACTTGCCCATCCAGACTCTACACTGAGCTTTCTTTGGAAGGATTTTTCTTTCATTGTTCATAGGCAAGTATATATATATATATATATATATATATATATTTAAAATACTGAAGTCTATAAGTAATACTAGCACCACAAGAATGGAAAATTTATTCACATACTGGAGCACAGAGAACTCAAGTAGCTTATACATACAGATATATACTTCTATATTTGTGCGTATAATGCATATAACATGGATTTTTAATTATACTCTCATCTTTTGCAGAAAAGAAGAAAAAAGTCTGAACACTATTTTAATTGTAGGATCAAAATAGGTCTGTAAAGTGCAAATTCTGTCATTATTTTTTCCATGTTTGTCACAACATATATTATCCTCATTTTTATTCAGCAGTGTTACTATATTTTTAATTATGTTTTTTAATCTAAAATGAAGTAATGTGTCATTTATACTCTTACAGTACTATGGAATTCTAATATATTTAAAAAAATCAAAGGTTCTCTTTATTATCTTCCACTATAAAATAGTAAACAGATGTGGCACACCATGGTCCTTTTAAGAAAAATTAATTCTGTAATTCTTTAATCGACATAACCCAATTTACGCCCACCCCACTCCCCACAATGAAACTTCAGCTTGTCTGTCACAGCAAAACAGTCATCTTTGCTGAAAGAGTTGTTTTAGGATGCAAGAAGATGCTAGTACTAGGAATCATCTTTTATTAAGTACTCTTTCTTTATAGAAAATGGAGGGCAGATTCTGCATATATTAAGTACATTTCTTGTCATTTAGACATCCAGAAGTCAGTAGTCAGTATAAATTTGCTATCAAAGCTCCTCCTTGTCATGAAGGAAGGGAAGACCTCCTCATTCTAAACCATCTATGATCTTGGGTATAAAACTTCAAATGAAACTGTTTCTCTCTTTTGTTAACTACAAGAGATCTATCTGATCACCTTCAACTAAATATCTCATTTTCAGGCAGCTAAATACACGTGAAAGTAATCCAATCACATTATGGTTCATTGTTCAAGAGAAATGTAACAGGAATGTAAAATGATTCTATTTTTTCACCTGAAATTTAATATTAAAAATAACAATATACAGCAATGAGATCAGCTTTTAGAAGGTCATTTAAATAAAGAGGACAGCTTTTTTTTTTTTTTTTTTTTTTTTTTCCCACTAGCAGAGTCACTTATTGCACAGAAACTGTTGAGAATTTAAACTTTAGAATGGTCAAAAGTAAATTTCAATTATTTTTTTGTTTGTTTTCATGTTTAGATTTATGCCTCCTACTTTTTGCTTCTCTTCATTACCATCCCAAAAATATATTAATTATATTATAGACCTTGCACAAAATCTTTATTGTGTCTGCAGAAGGTGATTGTTGCATGTCAGATATACACTTCATTAATTTAATATTCAGGCCTACGGGAAGAAAAGTAACACATTCCAGCAGTGTATAGACTAAACAAAAACACATACTTATGTTGCACAGAATCAAATTATTAAATAACTTCAGCACTTTTGATATTCACTACAGAGATGACTGGCATAAAAGAACCACACATATCAAAAATGTAATTTGTTGCCTTCTTGGAAATGTTAGAACTCTTATATATGGAATATATAGCTTTACAAGCAGTCAAGACAAAAAATTAACCCACAGATAAAATTATTCTCTTCTTTCACTACAATAAATTCTTTGCATACTTTCACATCAAAATAAAATGGAATTCCTTTCAGAATATTTCTATTTTTTATCTACTCGTCCCAAGGAACTCAACTAACTGAGTAACTTAAAAGTATCTAGGTAATGGCTAGAAATTTCAAAGCCAGTACATTTTTGTGAGCCCCCTACTAGCACTACTGCTTAATGCTTTGATAATTTTCAACCAATATGACAAATTTCCTTTTTTTTTTCTTAGTAAAATTTGATGATGGTCATAATCGAAAATGATACTAGGTGGATCCTCTCACTCACTAAAATCACTTACATGGAATAAAAATCTGCAGGTGAACGTAAGTTACACACAAAACAACATATTAATTCTTTGCTGAAAAATGCATAGAATTGGTAATAATTTATAAATTTACTATCAAAGATTTCATTCTGGAAAGTTGTGCAAAATAGCCTAGTTTTATTTTTTCACCTATTTATTAGTGCAATCATGTTTTATAATCTTAATTTTCAGCTATGAAAGAGCTTTTACCTATTATGTTTGAATTTAAGCACTGTTAATCAGATGCCATGATGCTGTATCTGTCAGAAAGTACAAATGCTTGTAGGCTGGTATATTATTACACTCAGTGCCATAATGCCACCTTTTTTTTCTCTCATCACTGCATCACCAAGTGGCACATAAACTCTATTTCTTTATGGCAAAAAATGCAGTTGCAAGTATTTGATAAATAATGAAAAAAAAACTAATTAACCTGTTTTAGTTTTAAAAATGAATCTGATTTTGTACTTTTGAGATTTTTTCTTCTTGTCTGTTTTTTTTTTTCTTTTTGATGCTATGCTTCTATTAATACATTTCAGCATACATTACACCCAGAAAGCTAAACAGCACAACACAGCTATAATTTGCAATGCAAAAACAAACAAGAACAAACCAACAGAACTGTAGTTTATGAACAGTCTCCTACAAACAGTATAAACCACCTAAACAATGCACCTGCACAAACAGTCTAACCTGCAGCAAATCTGATGATAGTCAGTCAGATTTATCACTGACTGGCTGCTCTGACAGGGTCCTCAGATGGCTTGAGCTCTCTGATAGGTATGCATCTGTCACGACCTCCACAGAGTATGACTTAGACACTTCTGTGAAACAAAACTCTACATTTAGTCATGATACCACCTAGAACAATTCACTTTTTCAGTGGGCAAATCAAAAGCAACTATGTAACAAAAGATAAACAGAAATCTTAAGAAACAACTCTCTTGCTGTCTACCAGATACTTGAAGTTGATTCATTGCACAAAGCCTCAGTACCTGCCATCTCAATGCTTTTCTGGAATCCAGAAAGGTCTATAGAGTTCCCTAAGAAGCAGGAAGTGCTGGTGTTAGACAGGCCCAGGCAGGGCTATTCTGCCACCTCTCTCAGCAGGCTCTCCCTTCCCCCTCTCTAGCTGTGTGCTTCTAGCTCTTTGTCAAAGACCTTCTGTGTCTTATCTGTTGCCTGCCACTTCTGGACAATGTGGATCTTTTGGCCAAGCAAGCTCAGTCACCAATACATTGCTCTCTTTCAAAAAGAACACGACACAATGGTGTAAAATATCCTGAGATATGAGACAGCGGCCACGAGAGCATTTAATAACCTGGTGTTTCAAAGGGCCTTTGAGTATGCTGCTGAGGCAACATATTTGCTCATCTGGATTCTGACAAGTGTGCTATGGTCTTCTCTTTTCTTGGCACCCTTAAGTGCTTCCTGAGAGTGCAAGGAGGCAGAGAGTACATGCCTTATTTGGGCACTTGCTAATAAAGCTTTTTAACTCTGTGCCTCAGATCTAAGACATAACTACTAAACAGTATGATAGCTGTTAATTATATATTTTTTTTTTTAAAGTAAGAAGAGGCCAATATTATAAACACAACTCTGATACAAATGACCTGCACGAAATACATGCTATACTTGTCATCTCAGAGCTTCTCATAACATTTATGTGTGCAGGTATATAAGAACTAAGTAGTTTATCAGCCTCTACGTGATGTTTAGAAGTGACAATGAAATTGCTCTTCTTATTCTTTATCAAAATCTCAATAGATTACTATATATATAGAAAACATATATGAAGCAATGGACAATAATTCTGAATATATGTATATCTATTTAGGCTATATTGTATATTTACCTATGAGATTTGTAACAAACATATTGGTGCCATGTATTGCATCACGTCCTTGGTTACAGCTCTAACTTAATTTGATCAATAAGGATTTTTAACAAAGTGATTTTAAATACCAAGTCTATTGAGAATAGGCAGGCCATGTGGAAACTGAATCAGACTTTCAATCTTTGGGAAACACATGAAAGCAATGGGAAACAAATACTGAAAGTTCACATAAATTTTATTCAGACCATCCAAATTTAGTCCACCCTTTTGCTCACCTTTCTATCACCTTCTGAAGAGTTATTCAGAAAGAAATAAAGAACAAACCCTACACTCAGTATACCTCTCATCTAAGTATCTTGTTACATGCTCCTGATTTTCCTAAGGGCAGCAATGAGGAAGTATCTCCTCTCACCATGCAGGGAAGCTGGAATTACTCCAAAGCCTTAGGAATTCAAGACAGCCTATTAACTAACAACACTGCCATTCCCCTTCACCGATTTCTAAATGTATATATATATATATATATATTATTTCAGAAATATTAATTTAATGTTGCACAGTTATATCCGATTCATGTGGGGGATAAAAATTTCTAGTATGAGGTGCCAGAATCTTGCTCCTTCTTCTCTTTTCCATGACAGTAATGCAATGGCAGTATCTAGTTAAAAGGTAAATTGGCAAGCAGCTCTTTAACAATGATAATAATAGTTAGAAAAACTCATTATAGGTAGTTAGCGTAATCCTGATACTACAGGAATGCTCGGAAAGAACACGACAGAACTTGTGAAAGCAAAGTAATTATTTCAAAATAGATAACTTAAATTTCTCTTTATCATCTGTTTCTGTATCTATTAATGATGTTTTATCTTACTCCTTTACAGAAATGCACATAGGCATTTATTAAAAACAAAAGAGGAAATTTGGTATCTAGATATCCATGTGATTTTTTTCAAACGTATTCATATACATGATAGTTTGGATGCTCTAATCATAATATTTCAGATATTTGAAACAAGAAAAATGATTTAAATGAAGGCTATTCAAACCAGCTTTGTACTACACGCTTCTCTCACTACCAGTTCATGTGCATTTTTCAATTCCTTTTTAAATGTGTAAATTTTTAACTCAGTAAGACTTCCAGAGTCAGAAGCCTTTATGAAACACTGTAATTAGCAACAGCTGCCAAGAATTATATTCTAGCAAAATTATCATTTTTTGCAATTAAAACTATAACTATTTCCTTACTCCCTTCTTCAGAGGAATGTTATCACCTCATTTTGCTTTTGTACAAAATTACACACATTATAATTCATCAATGATCTACAGTAGAAATTTCTACTCATCCAAACATTTTACAATATATTAGTGCTGTATGACAGTTTTCAGTTAAGTATCTGAATTTGTATGAGATAGTACTGTTCTGTTATAGCCAGATAACAAAAAAAAAAAAAAAGATAGTTTAAAATATAAAGTTCTTCAACTACATTGTCTTATTGTAAGTCATTCACAAGAGAATTCTTGCTGAATTTAAGCCTCAAACTTTGGTGAAAATCTCATGAGAAACTGTTCTTCCTTCTAATAACTGCACAGCTTGGGACACAGGCACCTAAATGGGAACCAATATTTGAGAAAAATTTAAGGAAGAGAAAAAAAAACACATCAACTCATACTGCCTAAAACTTATATAAAAGAAATAAAAGCATCCCACAAAAAGGACCAACAAGGACTGAAAATAATAACTACATCATCAGATAAGTGGATGGGTAGTAGTATTATGCTACTCAGAATGTTACATTAAAAAACAAACAAACAAACAAAAACGGACCAAGAGGAATTATCCACCTTGCAAAAGTTACAGCAGATGATATTGTGGGAAAAGAAAAGGTTTAATAATGACACAGTAACTCCAGTAACTTGACAGATAATACTTTGCAAAATCTCTTTGCAAATTTCAAGGGCAGATTTTTATCAGAGTTAACCAAAAGCTTTGTACACTTCCTTTTGCTTATTAGCTCTGCCCCTTACCACATTTACTTTGCAATTACTTAAGCTAGAGTCAAGTGCAATGGCTGCAGTCTCCATCCAGATTAAGACTTCATCTGCCACTCTCTTTTTTCTTCAGCCTTAACTCTGAAAGCATTTCTCCCCCTGAAGGTATGTATTCCTATAAACTATGCTTTAAATTTCCTTCCTGTCAGACAAATCATCTTTTCTGCATTATATATTCAAAGTCATAAGACTGGTAAGTGGATATTATTCAAAAAATGTTTGGAATTTCAGTGAGTAACTTTCCTTGTACACAAATTGTCATAGCAGGTAATGTGCCTATCATATTGGGTCCGTATTTGTGATGGCCTGACACAGTGGAGGCCTGAGAACAGAACAGAGCTAGTTGTATACCAAAATATTTTCCAAGATGAATGACAATAGTATTAACAATTTGCTTTACTGAGAAAACATGCTTTGATGTGTCTATTGCAATGCTACTGAGGAAACAGGTGTCATACAGGAATGGCAGATCCACGAGGAGCTCCATAGCCAAAATATACACTGACTTATCCAGTGGAAACCATTTGTTACCCCATGATGGGGGGACAGGAAGTCAGCCATTTTCAAATTCCTCAGTGTTAGTAAATAACATGCAAACTTTAGGAACACCAATACAGTAAATGTTGTATTTTGATTTTGAGCAGTGGGTAGTTCTTACTATTTGATAAGTGAAGATGCTAGGCTTTTGTGGTTTTTTTTAGCTAGCATGAAAATTTTGCTATATTGCCAAAATGACTCTATATATCAAGTTTACATGTTTGTGTATATTGAAGCACTGGTTATACTGTAGAAGATTTAAGGGGCTGCTATTAAAAATGTGCAGAATGTGTCTAAAATTTACAGAAGAACAAGAAATATGTATAGTTAATTTAAAACAAAAGCTTCAAGATGACAAAGTTAAGAGCTGCTATTAGAGTAGAAATTTAGATTATCTAGCTTCTCCCATTAGAATTTTTTTAAACCGTCTTTTAGAACCACCTTGGCTGTTTATAAGCTTTTGATATTAAAAGAAATGAGGGGAATTCCAGGAGCTGTAGGCACTAGTTTTGTTATTGTTGTTTTATGAAATTGTGTTCAGCTCTCATTGAAAAGCTAATGTATACTATATCCCCCCTTGGGGTTTGTTGACATTGTCCTCGGTGAAGAAATAAACAAAGCATTCTGAGGCTGGGCTTGGACTGCCAGAACAAGAACAAAGTGCACTATACACAGACCAGTGATAATAAAGTAAGTTGAATAGGGGAACAAGATGCAGACAAGTAAATGATAAGATTTCATGCTATCTTTTTAATACTCCCTGGGATAAAGAAGACTGTAATGGTTACCATCTTATGAACCCTTAAACATAGAGTACGGCTCAAACAATTCTGCTCTCAGTGGCACCACATGGGAACATATGCTAACCTCATTCACAGTGAAAGAAAACAAAGTCCAGATGGACTTAGTTTATTTTCACCAATTCCTCAAGATGAACAGAGCTTCTGCAAACAAACTCTTCTGTTCCTTACAGTCTTTTCTTTAAAGATAATGACTTTAATTACTACTGTGGTTGCTCAGCAGCAGCCTATGGTGAATTTCAGAGCATGGACATTGTGCCCATGACTTTGAAAATAAACATCATATGAATCAGTATTCTTTTGTTTATTGATTTTTTAACACCTTAAGCCCATCCCTAAAATACACAAAAGTGCTTACAACTATTTGAGAAAAGTGATAATCCTAAATACTATTTTACTGCAAAGTACAGTTTTTTAAGTTAGCAACTGCAAAACTTGGAATTTCATGAAGTGGTAGGTAATCTGATGACTACCTGTGAAATGCGTATGTATATGTGTATATATATATATACACATATATTTGAGCATTGATCCTTTAATTAAGTCATATGGTATTAGGTGATAATGGGTGTCAATGCAAAGATTGCTGATTATATCAAGTAGCATGGTATGTGGGCTTTAGCAATGCCTCTTCTGCAACAGCAAGCCTATGGATCTGCTCAACCATGTTATCAAACATCATGTTTGGTTATTTAAAATCTAAAGCATTGTGTGTTATAAAATTATAGGACCCACATATATATTTTTTTCCCCCAGAAAAATCCAAAGTCCAATTATATCAGCAGCCAGAAATCTCATATTTTCTATGTTTACTTTCTTAACTTTGCAACATCTAATAATCTTTCAAAACAATTAATGTATATATATACACGTAGCTTACTCTTTGTTTCATATGCACCTTCATGTCAGATGCCATTTTGTCAGACCGCCCCTCTGTTGCCATCTGTTGCACAGCAACAAAATGTAATGGAATATTGGTGGGAAGATTCAACCTCTGCAGTCATACCACCACCATCTGCCTCTGATATTGTGGGACAACATAATAATATAGAAGGAATTACTTTTGGAGCAGCTGTTGTAATATATCTTGATCCATCTATCTATCTATTGTATATATATGCATATATTTACAGTTTGTCAGGAATAAGAAAGGGGTTCAATTTTCTTTTGTACTAATTGCAATATATTTTACAGACTTTAAACAGTTTTGAAATTATACTGTATGATTTTCTCCATTTGGCTTGATTTCATTCAAATGTACTGAAAATATTGCCTCAAAAGGGATACTATCAGAAACTCATTTACAATCTGTTTTCTTTTTTTTTTTTTCCAAATTTATTTCTTGAGTTTTTTGAAAGTTAATTTGATTACAAATGTGTTCCATTACTTACAGTATTTGAATGGATGAAAGGTAAAAAGATGAGCTGACAAAGTGGACTCAATATTAAAAGAGCAAAATTCAGTACTAGATACATAATTATACTGACAAGAAGAGTAGACTTGGATTTTTTAAAAGAAATCTGTATCATTTTAGTTCCCATTAACAATCTAGTATATTTTGCAGTTTATGCTTTCAAATAATTTTCTGAAATTACCTATCAATGAATGCTTCAATACGTAGCCCCAGAGAAGGGCTCACATTGTCTCTGAAAAAGCTCCCCATCCCCTTTGAAGAGGCTATTGGACAAACAAATTGTTAACCTTAGTAGCTGCCCTAGTGATGGATATGCTAAAGATGGCAAAGGGGCTTGCAAAACTAGTTCTAGACAGTTAAGCAAGAGGTGGGAAAGGCAAAGAGGGAGGACTGCCATCTGGAAGCAAGGTCAATGCTAGATGATAAAGATCAAGAGGAAACTGTCTGCTCTAACATAAAGAATAAAGAGTAGGTGAAGAATACCAATGAATGGTGTCTGATAGCACACAAACCATTTTAGCAGTGAAAAGATAAAGGAAGTTGACTCCAGTGTAAGAGCGTCCCATGATTCAGATAAAAAAGCCACGTGAATCCTAAAATATTTGACTGGTTATGATGTAAGCCTGAAGTTTCTTCCAGAACCTCAGGAAACTGAAGTGATGAGTACAAGAAAAAAAATTTTTTTTTCCTAAACTGCTTTAAAAACTTTTGTCATAAGTTCAATTTTTCTTTTCCTTAGTTAAATTTAAGAAAAACTCATTTATGAATCCTTACATAAATATGCTCTGGTATACAGATGGGCCCACTTCACTCTAAATCACATAAGATGAATTAGGTCATAAAGATAAAAGCCTTGTTAAGTTGTCTGAGATAACCCACCTGGAAGTGACCAAATACTTTAATAAAAAAGCTGAAAAGATGTCACACACAGAAGTGTCTGTGGCCAAAGACTATGTAGATCCAAGACATTATGGGGCTAGTTTTGCAAGATGTTTCTGTGGAAGAATAGTCATTATCCCAAGAATTCTATGACACCAAAAAGACACCGCAAAGTATATGTTGTCTTCAACTCATGGAAAGTCAAACTGAGTCAACATTCAAATTAATCTGGTGTTTCTTTATTTCACATATCCAAACATCTTTGCAGCTTGGGATTTTTTTAACAATGAGCAATGTAGATGACTTTATAGCTTGAAGAGGACAAGTTTAGTTCTGACTGTACATGGCAGAAGCTGAATGGATACAACAGTGACAGATAACTGAAGGCATACTTCCTTTTGCCATGAAAAGAACTCTGTGATTTTTGGAGAGATATACATGAATAGAATTCTTACACGGCATGCTGGCATTCTATTTGTCACTTCTGACTTTAAAAGAACTCTTGTAAGTGCCAAGTTTTGTAATACGTTGATGCACATTTATGCAATCTGCAGAAATGTCTTTCTGTAGATATTACTTTTAATGATGGGATAGACAATATATTTTATTGATCTTTAAATGCAGTTGATACAGGTTAATCCAGTAGTAAGGTGTATGACAGTATATTTTTTTAGCTATAGATATGAATTACATAATCACATACAGCACAAACTACCATATATGCATTTATATACTAAATATGGGCCTGCCATTCACAAACACTTTCATGAAAAGAAATATGCTCAATATATAATCAAACTCTTGGAAGCACTGTTGAAGTTTTCCATGCTACTTAGTTCAACCAAGACAAATTCAATTCAGCATACCCACAGCAATGTGCCTTCTCTTGCTTATGTTGACCTCCATCTCACTGAATGCATGACAGTACTCCAGCTTTGTCAGTAATAGAAAGCACTGAGGCTTTGCACACACTTTCACATGCTTTCCCTGATGCTGAAATTCATAATCCCCTCTTGGGCTCCTAGACCTCCACAGAAAATGCCATGGAAGAGTTTAACTCCTAACAGGATTTGCTGACACCACATGATCAGGAAAAACTTACATAAAATAGGCAGAAGCATAAGAAAAAGGGCAGGACTTAAGTATTTACTGTTAGATGTTCACTGCATAACACATGGTAGTTAGAAATAATTAGAATGACAATCAAGAGCCTGATCCCCTTCTCCCTTCAACACAAATCTTTGTATTTGAGTTATGTAGGTAATTTGTGAAAACTGAGACAAAATGGAACAGTGTGAACAGGAAATACTGAGAATATATCAGTTTAGAAAAGTTGACAGAATTTCCCTCAAAAAACATATTGAGGCTGCCAGAGCAGGTATCTCACAGTTGCGTTCTGGTCACTGGGGAACCTGGCTGCACCTTGTGTGCTCTGGACAGTATCGCTGGAAATGAATTCATAGCTCAGAAAGATGAAAGGCTGTTTTTTTTCTTAATTGTGGAAGAGTGTGAGGAAGTTACATAACTAGTTTTCCAGAATGGTGTGAGACACAATGATAGTACAGGTGACTGGAAAATGTTGCCAATCAAAATGTTACTAGTGTGGGTTTTAGTTATAATAATTTAATAGACATCAGAAGATTTAATGCTAGTCTTAGGTGACTACAATGAGATCTAAGTATCAAAGCATCTGTCATAAATCTTACCTTTATTATTTACTATTGTTCAGTCTATTCTAAGTCTTCTGTCCTATGTATGATACTACCATTTGTAAAAGATGGTATTAACTTAATTTTTTACTATGTCTTCTATCACTAGATATTCAACTGCTTCATAAACTGGCACATTACTTAATTTATCATCTCATTCTCTCCTAAGGAGAGAAGAGTCCAAAACTCAAAAAGAGTTAAGCCACACTATTCATTCATTTTAGCTCCCAGTCCAGTTAACTGAACTGATATCTATAGAGATGTCCAAAACATGATATCCCTAAGCTTTCTCTGCTCAGCTCTTGTGCAAAACATATTACAGGGTATGGAATTATAAAATGAGGAACATGCAGTGAGTAACCACTTCTGTAAGCTGCGGTTAACATGACTTGCCCAGAATCACATAGGAATTCTGTGGCAGGAGTGAGGAATAGCATCCATGCTATTAGGATGGTTCTCCCTTAATCATACATTACCCATCTGTAATTCACTTCTCTATTTACTATTCCCTTTTTAATTACTAAAATGAATGGTACAAAAGACAATTAAATAGATGTGCTATGAGGTCTGCGCACGCTCTGTGAAGTCTTTTCCTTTGAAAGTGATTGGGGTGGAGCTCAGCTCGTCTCACTTTAGCAATGTAAAATGTAGATGTGTAGTCAAAGACAATTTTCTGACCTTCCTCTGTAATCAGTAGCATAAGATAGGCACCTCCAAAGGGGTGATTAATCCTGTACTAAAATAGATGTCTGAATGAATTGCCTTCTGGAAGTATATGCATCTAAAACATACATTAACTACAAAGAGTACTGAGATTAATAGATGTGTAAATGTTCAATGGCTAAAGTTGACTAAGTTGAAATTCACCTTTTTGCTTTACTGTGCACTTGAATCTAATGGACAGTCCGAGTGTCAGTAAACAGACCATCCACATGCATGCAGCGACAAGCTAGCATTTCCAAAAATAACTCACATCTTTGTTTGATACATGGAATGGCCTTTGTGAGTAAACAAATGTGCTTAGTTATCTACCAAAGACCTTTAAGCACTAAAACTCTAGGAAAGCGCAGGAAAGTCAATAGCAAATCTAAATTTTTTGTTAAGAGATTGGATACGTTAAAACAGGATACTGACAGCAAAGTGGCCCTGAGAGATACAGACAACAATCAAGTTAAACAAGTACACTTAGTGCCTTAGCAGTCAGTACAGAAGAAGTCTGTCAACAGGGAATGTCCAAGTGAAACAACATTTTAGCAAATCAATTTGCTGATTATAAAGCCAACAGAAACAAGAGCAGCTGAAAATTTCACTGAGATGACACTAATGGACTGACCCATTCCAGCTAGATATAGCACACATTTCTTTCTTTTTATTTTTTTAAATTCCTGTATTCTGAACTGATCCATATTCTCTCAGGCACAGTATATTTTTCAATGCGGTAAACTCCTGCTTATCCATTGGATGGACCATGCTATATTTCTGCATTTATAAATATCACTAAGCCACACTTTGCTCAGTAATCTGAATCTGAATTTGACACCTTCCTATGACAAATGAGGCACAAAATATGCTATCAAAACAGTGCCTTGACTTTTTCTCTTAAGTTTTTTGTCATATAAAGTGTTTTAACAGTGGAAACTACATTCAATAAGACTTAATGTTATTTTGAATTTGGAGAAGGTTGGGGAAAATAAAGTAACATGGATGAAGAAGACTTTAAACACAGAGTAAATTGCAGGGTCAAGACACAAGAACAGACGGCCTTAAAAATTAGTAGTCTTCAGTCAACCACATGATTCCACTGATGTCATGCATCCTTACGAGCTAAATTAAGGTAAACATATCTGACCAAAACAAAATTTATGCAATATATTATTATTACACTTCTATGAGCCTGATTTAGCCCCTGAATGTTATGCTTTTCCATATCTAATCTAAGCCTTATTACTTTTGTATTATTAAAATGAGAGCAAAATAAATATCTTGTACTTGTCTGGAGATAGGATTTTTTTTCCACTATGATAGGAAATTCATAACTCAAAATTCCCTACATTAAGAAAGTGGAGAATAAATAATACCAAAGAATAAAGATTAGCCAAATTGACACATTCTACCTTCAAAAAAGAAAGCTGGTATTTATGTATTTCTTTCATACCAAATACCTCTGTATAAATATATCTTCCTCCTATCATTTCTAAGCAGCTAACAAAAGTAGAATAAACAAATGAAGAAGAAAAAAAAACTAGGAAAACAAGATTTACATCACCTCCAAGTTTACAACATGGATTGATAGACTGGCTTCTTACTTCTAACACTAATGCACAAAAATGAGATGGTTCAATCTGACAGATGTAAACATGCTCAGGCAGAAAAATGAGTGAAAAAGTTAGTGAAATAGAAACACGTATTTAAATAATAAGCATTTGAGAGATCCGCCAAACTTGCTGTCGAAAAATTTCTTTCAGTTGCAGTGTCTTTTCTTTCTCTCTTCATGATATCAAGTTTAAGTTTCATAGCTTTAACAGTATGATTACAGGACAACTTTGTTATCATTACTACTGAAGACCTTCCATTCTTAGTTTTGGTTTCAAAGGTTATTTTCTTTCCTTTTCTACACCTCACAAAACCACGTCACTCCCCACAAGACATATTAAACATAATAAAAAATTTTAGAACCTTGAAAATTCCTAAGTGAGTTATGTGAAATTAAATCTAAAAAATCCACTGCATTCTTATTTCTTTGTGTGACAGCCAGGTCTTGTGGACTGTACAAGGATTAGAAATAAGGAACTCCCAGATTTTATTCATACCTCTCCCACTGCCTTACTTTAATACCCTGCACTTCCACAGAGTTTTTCACTGTCTAGTCATGTCCTACATATTCTCCTGAGGCATGCAAGTATTAGGTCCTAAATTACAGTTGAGGAAAACTAGGTATGCTTATCAGTTGTCTGAGGTCATAAACAAGCTGCTATCATTATAGCTATTACAACACGTGCTCCTTAAGTGCATCTCTGGATAGGCCAAGACAGGAAAAGGTGACCAGTGAGTAATTTTGATGATTCCTTGAGGTGAGATGCAGAAAATGCTCAGTACTTTCAAAAACAAATTGTATTTTTAGTAAGAGTCTCTGAAATCTGCAACTTCCTCAATTAATAACTAGTTTTTGGCTTTTATATGTATGTGTAACATACCTGCATGAGAAATCACATATGAAAATTTCTCATTTCTTATTGCAAGAATTTGGGAGTTCCATGGAAAATGTACAGTCCTGGGAGGTAAAAAGCCATCACCATCATTTGTATGCCAACTTGTCCTGCACCCAATTCTAGGTAATTTTTGTTAATGAGAGACATAGGCATGAATTAGATAATGCAAACTAGATCAGATAGAAACTGATCTGACAGAAACTTTCAGAGAATTCTGCATGATAATTGTCTGTAAGATGCCATCTTACCTACCCATGAATTACAATGAACTGCAGTTGCTTATTATCTGAGGAGGATGATTCTGATATTTGTTTAACAAATAAACTTAGCCAACTATTTTTCCTTTTAATTTCTTTTTTTTTTTTTTTTTTTTTTTTTTTTGTCATTCTTTCCTTCTGTTCATCATCCTGAACTCATTTTACTTTGTTGTGTTCTACATGATACTTGTGGAATTGTCAGCATGATAACGCTGGGGAAGACAGAAAGTCAGTCTGTAGAGTAACATAACATGTAAGAGAAACAGTATAAGTGATGATAGCTCAGTCAGCTATGCACACAAATGGATACCACCGTGTCCAAAGTTCATTCTAATATTCTATTTGATATGTATGTTGTCTTAAGTAAAATCTTATCTTGCATCATATTTTTGTTACCATTTTTTTTTCTATGTATTAAATACAGAAGTTGGAGGAAGTAACTCATGTTTGTACATCATTTGTTATATTAAAACTTATAAACAATAATGTTCTGCTATGTGACTATTGCTGACTTTTAATAGTTATAAGAATATTAAAAAGTAATTTCCGAACTCTAGAAACATACTTCTCTACTGAAATCATCACATTAATCAAATTTATCTTTTTCTTGCATGGCAAATACTCATTTTTCGTTAGTTAAATATGAAATTACTACTGCCTAGAAAGATTTTCTTCTATATTTCTAAAAACATGTTTCTTTGTCTGAAGTGTGCCTTTTTAGCCCACACATTGTATGTATGTGCTTTCTCAGACTGCACATAGTATTAGTGTTTCAAATTAGCTCAAACTTCACCTATATAAAGCTCTTTCCTTAGATGGTGTAGTATTACACACTTCTATTAGTCATTTTATTTACTCCACTGGTATGAAATTGCTGTCTGCCCTCCTGAAATAGTAGATAATTAACTCTTTAGAAATAAGATTTTTTTTTTTCTAGACAAAAAACTTTTCCTGAAAGTGAACAAATATGTATGAAGATTACTAGAAAATGTATGCAACCATTTTGAGTCCTAAGACAAAGCTGAAAAGCCAGAGGTAGAAAAGTAATTATAATATATGAACTCTGGTTAAAAAAATAATTTGTTTGATGGCTCACTAATACACTTCTTTCTTAAGTAGAAGTAAAAACAAGGAGAAGCTTATGTTCCACCATTACCAAACAAGCACCATCCTTGGAAGTTTAAAATTTAAAACAGATAACACAATTGATTCTAAATAAGCCTTTATACACTGATCCTACTGCCCCCCTTTCCCTTCACCCTTGCTCAGACATACATACCAAATGTCCAGTAGTTTTGGATCAAAAAGCACATTTATAGCTTCACATGGACTTTCCTGCAGAAACGCTCATCCAAGAAGTGAAGTATTAGACACCTCACATGATATCGTAAGACTTACAGCATGGGTCACAAACAGTTCATTCAGGTAAGTAGTTGATCTCCAATATCGTGTTCAGTCCAAACCTAAATGCTGAGCAAATTCAGTTTTTCTTCATCAAGTCTTAAAACGTACAGCAGAGTACCAAAGTGTAAAGCAATAGAGAGGTTCAGAGTAATACCACGCTAACTAGGTATGATGCAAAATTACTGGAGGCAGGGAGGAAGGGAGGGAACATGGTAATTCTAGGTCAGTATCACATAGATGAAGTCTCTAATCTAATTCATTGTCTTACATTGTAATAGAAATCCTCAGAGAACAATTGAATATTACTCTCGTGGGGGAGGGGCCTCTGACTTTCAGGACAGGAGGAACTCTATATCTATATGAATGAATGGATATATATGGTCGTTCTTTCTACATCTGAATCACAGATTAGATGGTTAAAGAGAGGAAAACAAAAAGAGTAGACAAAATACATGATTGCCTCCCTAACAGAAATACTATGCTAACTGCTGTGGAAACGAGACCTTGATGGTAAAAGGTGAAAAACAAAATCACGAAGGAAACACAAAAGCAATAAATACATTTAAATAATAACAGATTTATAATGCAATTGTTTCATCATCAAACAGTACTGTGGGTTCAGATGCATTGTATGTTAACAGAGCATACTAATAGTTGTGGTAAACTCAGGACCAGCCTGAATTACACTGGCAAAAGTGTTTCTCAAGCCATTTGCACCTAACAGAATAGCCCTGCATCATCAAAGACAAGCATGCAAAGAAGAGAGATTTTCTGTATGCTCTCCCTTTTGGATGTGTACTACCGTGGTCAACACCTTACATGGAGCATGGCTTCAGCAAGTTTGAGCAAGATCTATGCGAAAAACTCAATGAAGTGGTATAATAAAAGAGAAATGCCAATGAGGTCAGTTGTTGTTATTAGATCATTGGATAGGTAAGACAACAATAGATCCAGATATCCTTGAGAAGATGGATAAAGTTTGAAATATCTATATGACTGATGAACGTAAAGACCCACTGCTAAGACTGACCAAATCTAGCACCTGAGGGTAAAGAAATCCTAATGTTACAGAAAATCTGTGGGGCACAGGTTCACCTTCTACTTAACAACCAGGAAACTGTATACAATGTGAAACACTGGTACATAAACACTGTACACTTTGTATTCATTGCTCATATTTGGATAGAGAGCTGTTTTGTCTCTGTGCAGTCTAATGTGTTAGTTCAGTACCAGACCTTATCTGCAAAGAACTAATACTTTATGTGCCTCAGTCTTTGGCATTTCATCACATCACTTCCAAAGAATACTGTCTTTAAGATATCTGCATAAAAAATTATCTTCTTGAGTTTATTCATGTTGCTGAAGTTTAGTCCTTCAGGAAACTACCCCTTTTTCTTTATTGTCTTAAAGGATACGGCCTGTCCCTACTGAACAGAGTTGGAATTCGTAGGTGGGTGGGGCATGGCCTTGCTACCTTTTGGGTGTATTGTTCTCCAGGGGACAATGTCAACAAGTACATACACGCTCTACGGACTATAATTATTCTTGATGTCATTGGAGATTGAAGAACAGTATAAAAACTCCTTGCAAGTCTTGGAAAAGATATCATGATATCACCCTCTGGCCAAGAAAAGTATGCTAGGGCTACATTCCTAGTCGCTGCTCCTCTGAAATCAAATCAAATGAGGTCTGAATGGTTACCAAGGCCTTGTGTTGTTTCTTTACTGAGGTAGATTTCAGTGCAAGAGAGTAACGCCCACAGATCTTTCAAATGCTAGAAGCAGTTCAGTACAGGTTTTGTCTTCATGAAATTTAATCTCAGTTTCTTTCTTTAAAGGCTTATGGCATCACAGCCAACATCCCCCTGTTTTCTGATGAAATACCTCATACACACAGATAAAATTAGAGTAAACCCTTTTTTAAACTCTTTAAATTAGAGACTGACATTTTATGACCTGGATGTGAAAGGTCTACTGCAAAACAGAGCTCTGAACCTGTACTGGAACCTCTAGGCAATGCTGCAAGACAAGCACTAATTACAGAGGTGTCATCTTGTTATCTGAGCAAATGACTGCAACTCCTTCATTTTCCTTCTGGCTCTTGTTCCAACTACCTTTGCTGCCTTCACTAAGCCATTTAACTTAGCTTTATCTCCTCCTACTGCAAACAGAATTTACTTCTCATTTGTTTGTCTCCAGGTGCTATATTTGCATGTAGTTAATGTTCATTACATGCTTTTAGAGAAAATTCGAAGTGGAAGAAAGGGGGGAGAGGATAGAGTTTGCTATTCCTGTACTCCCCCTTTGCTTGGTAACTTTTCTCTTACAATAGCTTTTTGAAGACATTGACAAGCACCAGACCTATTAATCAAAGCAGTACATTAAATATGGATATATATGTCTATCTCTTTTCAATCCCTCTTTACAGGTAGGCAAACTAAGGCAAGATTATGGGCTACAAATTCTGAGTCCCAGCTGCTGCTTTTGATTTTAAGATCAATTGACTTCTTTTTCATGGTTTCAAATGAGTTGGTAAAGTGGCTATCAAATGAAAAAATATATATATATTTCAGTATTTCTTCAGAATTATTTCAGTAATCATACTACAAGATCCATTTACTAGTTGGATAAATAAAGTTCAATTTTCAAAAGTCACTATCAGAAGTTAGCATTATATATGTCAAAATTTGAATATTTGAAAAGACAATAGCAAGTTTCAGAATTTTTTTTTTTTTTTTTTTCCCTCTTAACTTCCCACCACTGCCTCTTCCGTGGTCACAAGACTTTCAAAGTTTCAGCCTCTTCTTATTCTTATTGCCACAACAACTGTTTTCTCATAAAGACATTTATTTCTTTTACTGCCTTTCTTTTGTGTGTGTGTGTGTGTGTGTGTGTGTGTGTGTGTGTGTGTGGTGGTGGGGGGGGGGGGGGGGGTGGGAAATGAGAAGAAAATGCTAGATGTTCACTGTAATGGTTCCTTTGGTATTTGAATTTTTATTGGCTCTTAAAAAAATTTGGATTATGAGATTCTTTTCCTGAGGAATAGAATATCTCATCAGCAAACACAGTGGGATTGATGCAATTTGTCTAAAGATATTTTAGAAGTCCAAAAGAGAAACAGATTCATTGTTTAACAGGGGAAAACTGTGCTTTGTGATTCAACACAGTTATTCAGGTAATTGATGTCACTAGCAAAACTTCTACTTAAATGGAAATAAATTTACAGCTCTATGTAAAAGCAATTTCGTGTAAAAGTTCAAGTATATCTTTCTGAATTATATGAACATTGAATAGTCATATAGAATGTACTTCAAAATATTTTTGCTTCTGGAACTCCTAGCAAAATATACATGATAAGAAGTAACACATGATATCAATAATTGTAAAACAGTATCTTACTTTTCAAACCTCAGCTGTTACAGTCTTTCTGATTTATACTACATACAATACATGAATATTTTCACACAATCCCACTATGAGAGTAACTTTCAGTTTATCAAATGGGAAATCTAAAAGCCAAAACCTGCCCTGGGAATAAAAAACAATACAGTTATGATGCTGCTTTTTAGGGCCAGATCATATTCTCTTGGGAAAAGATTTTCCCCTATGGACCCCTGAACAAGAGCCAAATTTTAACAGAGCACCAGTCAAACCAGGAAGAGATTAAAATTCATTTCTGAGTTTCTCACTAAGCCAAAATTTCACATTTCACAATTTAAGTTCAACCTTAGCTAGAATGGGTTTAGCCATTCTAAATTCCATGGCGTCCAAAGTAGCATAGCATGTTCACTCCAAGCAAAGTTACTCTTAAAAACTTTAGTGGCATCCTCACACTTAAAATGATTACATAACTCCGCACGGGGCTATTTCTTTTTTTCTTTCTATAGTTTGTGCGTGTGGCATGTGGAAGCACGTACAGAGGGGCAAAGTCCCCTGCAAAATAAATAAAAAATCCACCAAACAAAACTCTGCAGATGCCAACCCAGGGACCACAACTGTCACCTAGCTCATTTGTCTAAGGAAAAATAATAATAATGAAAAAGTTACTCAAGTTCGGCCCAGTTTAAAGGTTAGCTAAAAAGCTCCCCCCTTGCCAGCGCTGGAAGATCAGGCTCTCCTGCTTTCCAGACTTAGAGCTAGAACGTGGGTTAAGGGACGGGGCTGATCCTCAGCGTATCTCCCCCCACGAGGGGGGAGGCAATGCGGAGGGCCCGGCGCGGCTCAGCTCTCCCGTGAGAAACTCGGGGAAGTTTTTCCCGGCACAGACGAAAGGCTCCAGGTTCCCCCAACCTCCCGCCGCCCTCAGGACCCGCACGGGGGGCCGTCAGCCTCTCCTCCCAGACCTGGCCCAACCTCACCTTGTTAACTCGGGGGAACTTCAAATGTTCGCGCTGGCGTGGGTTCAAAGTCAGAAAAACTTACGTTCCCTTTGCTGAAAATGCTTTCCGGGACTCAAATATGCCAGACTCGAGAAGAGAGTCCGATGGGGGAGTGGGACGGAGCGCCCCTTTCCCTGCACTCTTTGCCCCGCTGCCTCCGGCCGGGCTCCCGGCCGCAGGTGAGCCCCGAAGTTACAGCTCCGGGCGCTGCGTCGGACCGGAGCAACACATCCGTCCCACAGAAACAAAAAACAAAAAAGTAAAAGAGCTCCATCCCTTATCCCCCTCCCTTTTCCTCCGCGCACTCAAGTTTTTTACCTGTTTTTATGCCGAGTTTTTAATAAATTCCTTCCAAAGGGAGCCATGATCCCAGCGGCAGAAGCATAACATCAGCGATCCCCAAACAATTCGAGGGTGTTCCCTTCTCCCCTATATTTTTCCCTGAGCGCCTTCCAGCTTGTTAATAGTCACCGAGCGTAGCGATGAGCTGGAAGTTGTGCAATTTACTGCTAACTTTGAACTCCGGCTTGTTGCTGCTGCTGCACCTTTGGAGTCCTGCCCAGCTGCAGTCTTGAAGGAGGCGTTTTAGGAGCAGAAAAAGAAAGAAGGGGAGGGAGACGGGGGGGAGGGAGACGGGGGGGAGGGAGACGGGGGG
>JAPSGF010000006.1:3463331-3473417 GCA_035772895.1 Perdix hodgsoniae | reverse complement strand
CCCCCCCCCCCCCCCCCACTATCCTGCATTCCCTAACAATCATTGGTATAGCCATCCTGCATTCCCTAACACTGAGGGCAGTGAAGGCATAGCCTTTACTGCAGGAAATCTTGTAGGTTACAATTTGCAAATTGGATCCAGCTGGTGCACCACTTCAGACACTGTGTCCTGTGTAGAGGACTTCAATGTAAGGATTATCCTTACTTTAATACAACAGTAAACAAAACAGACAACTTGCCCCTCTGTAAGTAGGGTTTTTATTGATAATTTCAGATACAGTACTAGTTTTACAGTCTGCAGCCCCAAGTATTCCTAACCATAAACTTCATTCAGTCTCAAGGGAGACAACCACTCCCCAGATGTGGAGTCAAACTCTGTCTCTGCAGAACTTCCAGTCAACACATTGTTCATGCAGTCCCAAATTTCTTTCTGTCCTTGCTTTCACTGGGTACTGAGCTGATGTCCTGTGACTCGACTGACCATTTTTTTCCATTTACAACATTCTCCCCTGTTATATGCTTCTACTCTTTCTCTAATGGTGAATGTCTGTCATTTAGGTACCTGAACAGTCTGCAGTAAGAGCTGAAGGAAATTAATCAAACACTGAGGTATACAACTGAAAAACCTGTCTATTGTAGGACTAGTAAATATAATGGATTAAACAAGTTAAATATAGTGGATTAAACAAGTTTTTGGCTCAAAATGATTACCTGACTTAGGGAGTAAAAAGACTATTTCATATTTGCCTTGTTTTTACCTTAAAAATCTAACAGTGCAGGATGTGTATCAAGGATAGAATGTCACACCAGTATGGCATTTGGTGTAGTAAACCGGTTCTTCTGTTAATGATTGGACATAACAAAACAATTGTTCCTTTCCTTATGTTTTTTGTTTTGTTTTGTTTTGTTTTCCTCCAGCAGCCTATTAAATCTTTTTTCTTCACTCCATAATTTTGATTAAAGTGTGTTAAGATACATGAGTTAAATTCTCAGCTCTTCCAGAATGGCACAGTAATCATGGAAACATCAGATAGAGCTAAATGATCCATCTAATACCCTCTTTTACCTTTTTTTTTTTTTTTTTTAAATCCTTTTATGAAATATATAATTACTTTTCACAGCAGTTCATATGGCATGCTACAATAGTGCTTTGTGGTTATACTCTTTGGTGTAAGTGTCTGACTTAGTAGCAGCTCTGACTATTGTGGCATCTACATCTAATAAAGTTTGGATGAACTTCTGTGTCCCAAGCTGCTGTGTCTGGGTCACCAATAATTGACATAAAGCCTTTATCAGAAAATCTAAAATGGATCTGAGAACAGCTCGAGGAGCCCTAGCTGAGATTGTATCCATTACAAAACACATGTTGGAAATACACCAGGTACACCAAGAAAATTTCCTATTCCTGGAAGAGGTTTAGCAGTTGAGAAAACATGTACACATAAAAATAATTTTCCTTATTTAAAAAGATACCAAAAATAGTTTCAATGGGGGGGGGGGGAAGAGGAAATGGGAGGGGAATATAGATACAATATGGGGCTATAAACACATCTGAATAAATATTTTCTGAAATTCATTAAATTGCTGAAATGTTCATGGCCAGATCTGATTCTTGGGTTAATATTTTATTTTTCATCTGATATTTCTAAAGTCTCTCACTCAATTGACCTGGAGCAATTGGTTCATTATCCAAGTTAGGGGCAGTATTTAACACTTAAAGAGAGAATATCATTTTTAAGTAATTTTAAGTAGTTAGACAGCATTTAGAAAAACTGACCTTTACAACTGAAAATGATTTTCAGAAAGAAAGAAGTGTCTGAGTATTGCTCTGTTGAACATCTTTTAGAGCCAAACATCTGAAATACATGCCCCCTGGAGGTGAACACTACTCTAGTCATTAGAGAAGTTCTTATGTTCTTTAATGCTAGTTCCTGAGGTTTTGACAGTACCTGCACCCATTAAACCTATCACTTTTCAACTTTACATCAAAATCCTTGATATTGTTTTTTCTGATGTACATTTCCAGCATGTCTGTTTTCATCTGCATGGAGATCCTCTCCAGGTGTCAGCTCACATATGGGCCAGATATACAAGCTTTCTCTCTTCTCAAGATACTAGCCATTCATGAAAAATGCACACACCTTCTCTAAATGACAAAATACCTCCATCCCTGCAGCCTATTTTCATGAAGGACAATAACAAAGATTTACACCCCTCAATCCTGTATCATGTAGGGAAGGATGGAAAATATCACACACAATTCCACAGTGGCAGAAAGCTGCTGTTTCACAATCTTATTCTAGCATACTGACAGTTCATGAATTACGTTTAAAGGAAATTAGTGTACCATGAAGAGTAAGAAAGCTTCTTAATAGATAACATATGAAAATTCTAGGCAAAAACAGTCTCTAAATCTTTCTCGCACTCCATTTCTTATTAAAAAAAAAAAAAAAAAAAAAAAAAAATTTTTCAGTAAGGTTGGAATCTATATATGATGTAATACCTGGAAACAATTAAATTCACATTTTATGTGCTTTTTTGAAGCTTCTGCATTGAAGCCAGTGGGAGTTTTTTCTGATCAAGGCCTTCTTACACAAATGAACAACTGCAAATGTGTTAGGAAAGATTGATCTCCAGAACAATGAATGATGAATTTCTCTCCTTTAGGAGAAAAGAACAAACCTCCTGAGACTGGCCAGTAGTTCATATTCAAAGGAATTTCCTACCTTCATCCTAACTGGAAGGCAAATTTATTCAACAGAACACTGACTTAACATCAATCAGGTGTTAACTTCAGAAGAAAGCAATGCAAATAGGACCAATTTAAGATATAGAAATGAAAAAGAAAAACAAAGCAAAACCAAACCACTATCTCCCACCAATAAAAACAAACAAACATACAAACAAACATACAAACAAAAACAATTTTAAAAAATACTGAACCTACTATCTTGAAGGGGCAATATATTTTATACTGTATTTTCTGATCCTTTGCCAATTTCAAATTTAATATTACATTTAAAACTCTTTATGTCCTTCAGAAATTTGAGTCACAATTATTTTGACAGATTTAGCATTAGCTCCAATAAGGGGAAGAAGTCTCTAAGGAAATATTTAGGAAGATTTGACATGTATGAATGTTTATGACCTAAATTCAAAATAAGAGATAGTATTGGAGACCAGCTGATAACAGGAAGATTTTCAAAGGGCGCAAAGCCACGTGGAATGCATGCTTGAATCCAACAAACCAAAAAGAAGCACTGGGAAGAAACAGTTAACATAGCAGAGAGATAAATATATATCAAGACATACATCTTCTGAATACGTCGCTTTGGATTGGACTAGGGTAGGATTCCTTACAGTGGAGCAGACTTGCTTCCCTGTAAACAGTCACTGCTGTGTAACTATTCTGTGCCTTTTGGTCAAGGACTTATTTTCTCCAACTAATTGTTTAATTATTGTTTCAGCAAGAAAATTACCAAGGGCCCCAGGTCCTCAGCTCTAGAGGATAAAAGGAACGTACCCCTTAGTTTTTGCCTCATCCTCCTGGTGGCCAGTATCCATATTACTGACAAGCAGTATATGAAGATTATATTTATGCAACAAAGAGGTATTGGTACTTTTAACTTAGTATTGCCTCAGGTCCAAATCCTCAAAGTTGCTTATATTATTAACTCCCACTGATTTTAATGAGTAAGGTTACTTGTATTATTTAAAACTAGCTCCCTTGCACTACACAGTATAGAGTGAAGTTAGTCAATCCCTGACTGTGACTATGATCGACCAGATAGGTCTGTGTAATGACATGAAGCACTATTCAAAATAGATCTAGTTGGTTAGGTGCATATATCTATGAACAGGACAGATGTATAGTCAAATCCATGACCACAAAGGGTATGGTTTGGCAAGAATCTACCAATTCTGAAGCTTATATGCAAAGGTGCAATAAATGACAGAGAACAGCAGTATATTCTTACATGTAGCAAACAAGTACCCTCTCCTTTTATCTTGTGAAGAATAGAAATTACTGTCAGGTGAAAACCATCTGTGGAATCTGCTTCTAGTACAAAGCATCTATGCAGCTAAGATGCTAGTGCTTGCAAGCATTTCCAAACACAACTGCAAGCCCTATTCCACTAAAAGAAAATGTACAGGATCACCCAGCACTGGCTTACCTGATAAAGTTAGAATTATATCTGAACTACCCACCATAAACTAATGTGAAAATAATGGCCAAATCCTTATCTCTAATGTTTGTTTCTGAGAAACTTCGGAAGTGATTTTTAGAGTAATAAAGTCGGTTAGTACTATGTTGTATTCTCTGTTAAGGTAAATATGAGCTGAACTTCTGAAAACCTACACACAGGATAATTCTCTCTACTCATGTTGGACATCCTCCTGCTGAAGCTTTGGACTGCAAAGAGTCAAAGCTATCTACACTTGTTGTACCTGTATAAGCCTGTCATAGATAACATGCCACACCTGTTAAGTTTAATTTCTTCACTCTTTCTGCATACCCCTTAGCTCTATAGTGATGCTATCTAACATTATTCTTTCTTCATTAGGACCTCAAGTGTCTGTTCCCATAGCAGAGGGACCTCATTTCTCATCTGCATAACCAAATCTTTTCCCTTTGATGACTTCTGTGGAAACAGAGGCAGAGAGGCTCACTTGCAACAAGTTGCATTGCTCATAGAGATACAGCCCCATAGGGTGAGACCATTGCAGCTGTGCTTGTTATCTCTAACAGTGAATACCAGCCTATCTCACCAGTTGCCAATGAGTACAGCTGGAGTATTTGTTCATCCAGAGGAGGCTGGGAAAAAGGAGCAAAAAGAAAAGAAATTGAAGTTTGTTGTTTTGCCCTAAGTTTTTATTCCTGATTTTCAGAAATTTCAGTTTTACCTAAATCAACAATGTGAAATGTTTCAATGGACCACCAGGTACATTCAATACTCTTTAAACCTACTTTTAATGTTGTATTGTTAAAACATTTTCAGTTAATGCCCAAAGAATTTCAGAAGTATCTCATTAAAATGAAGAGTTGCAATCCAGGGTTCTCTGTTTAAATCAACAGTTCATATTCTTCTTCAATGTGGGTACTTGAAATTTACAGATACAGACAAGCTAGTGTTTCAGCAATTGAGTCATGCTATTCATCATAGAATTAGGCATGTACGAAGGTGTCTGCAGGACTGGGGCTACGTCATGTAGTGATTAGAAAACAGTGGCCTCTGGGTCTCAATTAAACATGGCTCCAGCAGCAGTAATCAATGCACAAGGGGTGTGGTCTGAAGCTGAGATCATGTCTGCAGCACAAGGTATGACTGACATCACTGTGCTAAACTGGGGTGTGAGCACCCTATGCTAGCTGAATCCCTCAGTTTACCTGCAGTGAGGACAGCACTACTGTTCTTTTTCCAGTCTAATATATTTCTGTTGGGAAGAAGTGGGG
Source organism: Perdix hodgsoniae (assembly GCA_035772895.1). Classification (NCBI taxonomy): domain Eukaryota; kingdom Metazoa; phylum Chordata; class Aves; order Galliformes; family Phasianidae; genus Perdix; species Perdix hodgsoniae. The sequence goes on along the minus strand of JAPSGF010000006.1, from coordinate 3,467,963 downwards.
GAGAAAAAAGCTTGGAAATGGATGACAATTGCACATGTGGAACTACTATCATGACACCTGGACAGGAGCAGGATGCTCTGCTCTTGATGATTTTGATAAGTAATTGGGGTAAAGGTTGCATCTCTTCAGCAGTCCCAGTGATAAGCCTTGCCAATACAAACAAGGCTACAAGGCTGGTATAGCCTGCTGCAGATGATGCCTTTTTTTTTTCTTTTTTCTTTTTTTTTCTTTCTCTTTTTTTTTCCAGAGCAGCATATACTTACAGCTGCATACTAGTTTAGACACAGCTTTAGTTAATTAATGCTTGAAAAGCACTGAAATTGAAAGGTGTTATGCAAATGCAAAATATTCATCAGATTAAAAGCCTGAATTCATTTTTTCAGAAAAATGTTTGTTTTCTTTTGCTTTGTTTTGTTTCTGTGTGTTTGCAAATGATTCGTTGCTTGTGTTTGCTGTTGTAAAATATTCCTACTACCACCCTGTCTTTCTTTATTGGGATGTCTGCTTTTTGGTCTCCAAGGAATTTCTTAAATGCTATACATGCAAATTTCAGCTTACAGATGTGCAAATTACATAGATGCTTTTCATCCCTCACAGGCTGCATGTTGCAGAAAGGATGTAGATTTGGAATCTGCATGCTGGCACAGTACTGAAACCACAGCTCAGTGTGGTTCTAAAGATATTTTGGTACTAAAGATAACTAATACATCAAGAGCAAACAAATCTAACATTTTAAAAAATGATTTACACGTAAATGGTGATGCCAAGCACCTTGTATATGAATAATAAATTTAAGTAAAAATAGTTCTTTTGCCCTGCTTAATGAAATTTTCTGAAAAAGGAAGATAAGTAAAAATAATAAACAAATACGGGAAACACTTCTACAAAATGAGGTCATGATTGTTTTTTCTCATGCTACAGCAGCACTGTGGAAGACTGTCAGTGACTCCTGAGGCTTCCTCTTATGAAAACTGAAAGGTTACTGATAGTTAGGAAACCTGTTACGGTCTCCTGGTGAGGAACCCATATCATGCTAAATCGAAGGTATCAGCATAATCTCACTGATTTACAGTAATAATAACATGTTGCTTCTCTATTGTGCACAAAGGAAATATTCCTCTGCATTTTTAACACAAGGTAGTTTCGTGGCTGTATGATTTCTAAGTAACTAGTTAATCTGAAACTGTCTCTTGGGTACAAGGAAATAATGCGATTATTTAAGGAATTTGTGAAGGTGGCCTAAGAGACAAAATAGAACAATTTCAATAATTTCACAGTGCAGAGCCCAATTCCTACCGACATTATATAACTGCAATATAACAATGAATACTACATATATTTGGTTGCCATGTTCCATGGAAAACTGAGGAACAATTGTTGACAAAATCAGAATATTGTTGGAAAAAGGCAGTCACCCTTCTGAATTCAGATCAATTTCATTTCTCTCTTTCAATTTAGCACAAAATTCCAAGCAGAATCACTCTGATGAATCTGTGAATCACACAAATATGCAGTCTTCAATAGAGTTACATCAGGCTGTTCACCCATGTCCATTGTATATATTACATGCTGAAAGTTGCATTAAAATATTCATGGTTCACTGGAGACAAATGAAAAATTGATTAAGTTGGCTATTTGGAGAAAATATGTAATCAAGAAATGACAAAGATGCAGTCTGGCCTGGGGATGCACTGCTGAGAGGTGAGAGTAAGCAGGAGGTGTCCAAAGCATATCTCCCATGACACACTGTGGTGGCTCTTCTAAACTGCACTGCTCACTGTTATGAAGATACCAGTAAAAAAAAAAAAAAAAGGAAAGTAGGAGTAGGAGGGAAGATAGTTATCTTTCAGCCTATTTTATCCAAAATAACTTTTCCTAAACAATGTCCAGTTACACATACATATGACTGAAAGGTTCACAATTTTAGCAGCTCATAATAGTTTAACTGCACATACATATAGCTGCATACATTCAGCAATTGCTTTACAGTCATAAAGACAGAATCTATTTTGCCAGAATAAGGGTTGGGAATCTCAGTGTCTCAAAAATATGATGACTATGTTTAAAAAGAAAAGAAAGGGAGAGGAGAGGAGAGGAGAGGAGAGGAGAGGAGAGGAGAGGAGAGGAGAGGAGACTTTAGATCGTTCTATTGAGATGATAACACTTAAAATATTCTATGATTGGAGAACTGTGGGCCTTTGGGGTACTAAGATGTTGTTCCTATTTGAAGTGTCCAAGTATGAATAAAAGCCTTGCCAAACACGTAGTTTTCAGATGCAGAGGCTGCACAGAGTGCCGCTTTCACAGCTTCAGACACTGCAACTTTAAAACTTAAAGAAATGCTTTCTTAGCCATTAGATGTGTACAAATCTGTGCTGATTTGCAGCTCATTGCAAAATGTGTCATAGATTTGCTGTGTATTCAAAAATAAAACCCGATTCAGGTAATAACATGATTGCTTATAGTTTTTTTTTTGTTGTTGTTGTTTTCTACAACAGTAAATTTTAGTATCATTCCATTGAATCTTTAATGTTTCCTTAAAGTGCACAGCCTCACCAATTTCGAATATCATATGATAGAATGCCTAAAGGAGATGGAGTTTAGAATGGAGGGGATGGTTAATTTTTTATTTACTTACAAATGATCCAGGGTGTGAAATGTCTTCCTGAGTTTTTTTTAATGATATTGTCAGCAGCAGCACAGATGGTCTCCAGAGTCTTAAGACTTCTAGCATATGAACACAGCGCTAAAATTTGAGCATTGTGTCCTGATTAAACTGAATGAAAAACCCTAGACATATTTTGTGACAAAGAAAGTGATGCTGCAGACTTAAACTACCTGAGAAATTCATCTGCACTGTCTACTTTATGCTTCAGATGTTCTCTACTTTTCTTGAGCTTGAACATGATAGAAATTAATGTTCCCAGTTTGATATCAAGCAAATTAATTTAAACTGCTGGTAGCCAAACTGCTGTAGGGGCAAAGCAGCTTAAATCAACTAAATTTACATTTAATATGATGAACTAGCATCTTGAGCCAGTGTGCTGTTTAAAAATTTTGTCTTGTGAAATAATTCCTGGGTGAATGAATCTTGAATGATTCATCCTCCAATTCCATACTTGTTACATCTCCCACAAGGTTTGGATACAACATCCCTCTCCCCCAAACAAAAACCACACCTGAACACAAAAATCTCAGACAAATTAACCTATTTAATATCAAAATACAAACAGTCTGAATTGTATTTCTTTTTTTATCACTGTGCTTATTTTTGTTTCTAAGGCATAAGACTGCTAACTGGAAACAATGACTCTTCCATATTATAGTCTTCAGTATTTCCTATGGCAGAGTGGTTCTCCCCTTTCTGGCGCATACTGCTTTTGTGTTAGATGTCATCCACATATAGAGATGTTATTTTTATGTTCCAGTGATGAAGTAAATAAAGATATCTGTTCTTTAATGAATCTACTATTTGCCTAATAGTTTCACTATCTTCAAATACCTCACAGTTGTGAATGGAGATGATTTGTGGGCCTGGATAGACTGTTTAAATCACGTTGAAGACAAGCAGATAAAGTGAGATTCCCAAGTAGACCAACACAAATGAAGAGCTATAAATGTTTTCTCTAGCTGAGAAATACTTAGTAAGAAAGAGGGATAGAAAGAGGTCTAGGAAGAATTTTTTTTCCTTATAAAAGCTTTTCTGGGACATTTATTTGCAAGATCCATCTTTCTCATCAAGAAAAACTTCATATGAAGATGACTTGTAGAAGACAAGGTGATTTAAGGCATTAATTCTTAAAAGGCTTAAAGTATGCAAGGAATAGAAGGAGCTACATATGTAGGAAAGGGTTAGAAAAAGCAAATACAGGAACATCTGGGAAATAGAAGATAGTTTAGTTCTACTGGGAAAAAAAATGTGATTGTCCAAACTCAGTCATGCCTGATCCAGGTCATCTGAAGATAATATGTGAAGAACATTCAATGTGATGAGAAAGTAAGGACTTTTAATACTGAAGTTTCTGCTTTTACATTTCTCTTGGGAAAAACAAAACAAACAACAACAACAAAATGACAACAACTAAACTAAACAGGTGAAAACAGAACAATTATAAGAAATATTACAACTCATAACATAACATACAGTCATTTCCTTGGAATCACGAACATTAGAATTCCAGGGTTATTATTTTTTATTTTAAAGTAATTAGGTGATTTTTTTAATGGCAGGGAAACTGGCAATTTCTCTCTTCCTGAGGAAAAAAATAAAACGTCATTCCTATAAATTCCAGTTACATAAGAATATGGGCAATTACACTATTGAAGAAATCTGTGACAGAGAGTAGGCACTAGAAAATACCTATGAAATATGATTCTCATTCATAGAGCTGCCTTAGAGCTGCCTGAACTGCAGAACACCCACAGAGCAAAATCAGCTGCAGATTGGTCTTTCTACATCACAGAAATAATAGAAAATGGGACTGGAGGGGAATGTGAGTGGCCATCTAATCTAAGGCAGATGAGCTGTAGCTGAAACTTTTTGGCAGACTACTATAGCCCACACAATGTAATAAATTTTTCCTTCCTTCCTTCCTTCCTTCCTTCCTTCCTTCCTTCCTTCCTTCCTTCCTT
>JAPSGF010000006.1:3414850-3463231 GCA_035772895.1 Perdix hodgsoniae | reverse complement strand
CTCCCTCCCTCCCTCCCTCCCTCCCTCCTTCCCTCCCTCCTTCCCTCTCTCCTTGCATCCCTCCTTGCCTCCCTGCCTCCCTCCTTCCTTGCCTCCCCTTTCTTTCCTTCCCTTCCTTCCCTTTCTTTCCTTCTTTTCCTTCCTTCCTTCCTTTTCTTCTTTTCCTTCTTTCTGTTTCCTTCTTAGTAAGGCAGAAAATGTGTTCCTGTCAGAACAAAAACAGAGCTAATACCACTGGAATGCACTCAGTTGTATTTTTGCATGCATTTATGCATCTACAACCCAAAACAACTTACAAATTTAAATTTTATCCTGCTACAAAAGTTGATTCAGGGAAGAAGGAATTCAATTAATTGAACTCTTCCCACCAGGTGTTCCCTGTAGCAGGGTTTTGAAATTTCTGCATGTTTTCTCTTAATGAGGTATCTGTTTCATGGCATAGACAGGCAGAAAAGCTAGAAAAGGACAGAGGCACCCATCTCTGGGTGTATTTCAAAGGAAACTTTCTATAGTGAAGAGAACATTAGTGCCAGCAGAATTCTACCAGAGTGCGTTCTGCTATATATGGCATGTGCATCCGTCCTTAAATGCATTCAGAGACCAAAATGTTCTGCAGTGTAATATCTCCATTCAACAGATGGAGCATTTGTCTGTGTCTGAGACAAATCATGCTACGAGCAGCGCCGCGATGGAGGCTGATGCTAGTCTTCAGCTTCTCATTTGCACACTCCACGTTAAAGGTTAACCTGCCCTACCGTCTATTTGAGACCATTTCCGTGCCTTTTACTATTTTTTTTTTACGGCCGGTCTCTAGGAAGCAGAGGACAGACCGGGACAGTCCGTGGCAGCCCCCCGCCCCTCGCTGCTCGTCCCGGGGCAGCGCCGTCCGCCCCGTGCTGCCTCCGCTCCGTTCCGCTCCGTTCCGCGGTGACCCGCGGCTTTTGCTCTCGTGCGTTTCGGGCGCTGACCGCAGAGCCCCCTCTTAGTGGGCTGTCTTAACAATGTTGTGAAATTCAAGAAGAACACCTACACCTTAGGATAAACCTCTTGAGGGAGTTCTAACTCTCCTTGAAACAATAGCTGTTGTTTCTCTTTTCGGAAGGGATAGTCTAGTTGTAGCGGACGTTAGCACTTCTTTGCACCTATGGAAAACCTTTATCAGGTGATTTTCCCGTTATCTCTCGCTCTCACACAGACTTCATTTGTTTCCATTATCCGCTGTCTCCCCCCGTGCTCCCCCATGCTGCAGGGAAAGCCAAACCAGACGACAAAGCACATCCCGCGACGGCCGCACGAGGTGCTCGCGTCTCGGCGCAGCCCGTGACCCGGCGCATCGCACGCGCAGGTGTCCGAGAAACTGCGGAAACTTTTTCTTTTCATAAATAATGATCATATTTGTAGATGGGAGCTTTTCGAGCTCGGCGGGCAGGTCGCTGCCGGGATACGAGCACTCGGACGCGTGGGTGGGAGTGGGGATGCTGCGCACCCCTCTGCGCGCCCCGCGGGGCTCCGCGTGCGTCAGGCGGGAGGTGGCGTCAGCGGCGGCGGGTGCGGAGCGGCAGAGGGGGGCAGCGGGAGCGTGGGGAAAAGAGGAGGGGGGGTGGGCGAGGGGGAGGAGGGAGGGCTCTTCATCATGAGGCGATGCCGGCACCGCCGTGACATCACCCCGAGGCTTATATAGTTGGGGAAGGGTCCGGGTCCACCATCTGGTGCCTGCCGCCGCCTGTCAGTGTGCGTGCTGAGGCGCGGAGCGGCGGAGCTCTCTTTCTGTGTCTGTCTGTCTCTCTCTCCGTCTCTCCCCAGGATTTATGGACTTTACTTTCTAGAGAGTGGCGCGGCAAGGATGAGAGCCCAGCTGGTGTGCGTGGTGCTGCTGGCCTTGGCCTCCTGCAGCCTCTGCTCAGGTAAGCCCGCCGCGTCCTGCGCCCCGAGCGTCCGTGCGGCGGGCAGCACCACGCGGCCGTCCGCTCCCGCAGCCTCGAGCGGGACCGAACGGGGCGGGGTGCGCTCGGTCTGACGCGGCTGTGCTCTGCGGGTGCCCCCGGCTCGAACAGAGTCCACACATTTTCCATCACTCCCGTAATTCACTCCCTTTCTGCAAACCATTCCCCTCCGCAGCATCACTACCATGGTGGTTAGTGTAGAGCGGTCATTGAGAAACGTCGATGTAGACTGTTCCATTAATTATGTTGCTACATTTGTGATATTTGAATCCCAGGTATTTCCAAGCTGTCACTGTGTTTTTTTCTTCCTTCTGTCAAAGTCCAGTCAGCATTACTATATATGTACTGTAGTCACTTTTTAGTAGCTGAAGTACAATTTTTGGATTCTGGGGGGAAAGAAAAAATAATCACTAGTAACTGTTTCAAAATGACAAAAAATGCTGGTCACAAAGATGCTGATCACACAACAGAATGCTAGATGAAAGTGCATTTCTGCTCTAAGATCAGTTGCTTTAGAAACCTAAAAAACAGGGTCATACATGAAAATGCACTGCCAGCTTGTTTGGAAAGTGACATAGCTAAGTGTGTTTCATTTAGATCGTCAGTTTATGACAAAAAAAAAAAAAAAAAAGTTGCAAAAAGTGACATATGTGTAGTAGAATAGGCTTCAAAAATAAAATTCAAATCAAAAAATCAAAATTCAATCTCACTAGTTTACAAATTACTGTTACTTGTAACTCCATGAAAGGCTTACAAGTAGACTAATTTTTCAGCTTCAGTATCCATGAGGATTCAGAATTCCTTGTTTTGGATGCAAGTTTCCAATATGCATTCCCCCACAGAAGAAAAATGTAACACACTTAAACTTGTATTTTATTATGGCTTAAGCATAATCATTTTGTGTGCTTTACAGACCTGGTGTTCTTAGGGACAAGGCTAAAAGTTTATTATTTTCTCTCATACATGCATATGTATGTAGCTTTTTAAGCAAAAACATAACTAATATTTTACGTGAGACAGTTTAAAATTCATAAACCACTAAAGTCAAAGATTGCAGTGGAAATTAAAATAGACTTGTATAAAAAAAGAAGCAGAATTGTATGTGTAACTGACCTGATGGTTCATTTGCTTGAAAATTAGGAATTATATTTAAAGGAGAATTGTCACAGAGAAGTTTGTGTTGAAAAGCCAAATGAATTTTTGCTAATGTGGACAATTAAGTCATTAGGAAAATGATCAATCATTTTAGTTTTCTTTTGAAAATGTTTGTTCTCAGAGTAAAGTATGTTTTAATAGAAGACAACTATTTCTGTAGAATGTAAATATACAGAAAGAAGCTGTATTTCCTATAAGTAATAAGGTAAGCATACAAAAGACAGCAAAATGTTTGGATTTTCCTCAGATTTGAATAATAATCTGTAATCAGATTGCTCTCTTTGAGTGTTTGCTCTTTCTCTACTTTTACCCGTCATCTGTCTTTCACTCCTGAATTATCTGAATATGCTCCCTTTTCCTCCAGGCTTTGTTTCATTCTTCACTGTACAAACAGTTTCCTAAGTAATATCCTCCTGATATTTTCTCATTAAAGATGTCTCTTAAAACCCATCTATTCAGCAAGCTTTCCACTTCTGCACTTCTGTCTTCCACCCTTGGTGATGGGGAAACTATATTGTGTTCTATATAGCTTTTACAGGGTCCTAACCAGATGTGAGTCATTTCATTGCCCCAGAATACAACAAATTGTAATGCTGTCACATATGCACTATTCATCCTTTTGCAAGAGCTGTTACTATCAGTAGTCAAAATTCAGCTGACGTGAACATGTGCTGCCAGCAGAAAGAACTTAATCACTGGTGAAGCTATTGAGAAACTAGGTAACGATGAATACAAGTAGTGCTGAAAGGGCTGAATGGCATTAGGCTATAGAGAAGTTGCTAGTGACATGCTGCAGTATTGCCATCCAGTCTTTATCAATATTTTAAGTAACAATTTTTAAGTAAAAGAAATTACTGTAGCGTACTAGTAATACAAAGCTGAACATCAGCATCACTGCAGAGGAAGACTGACATAAGGCACAGACATTTTTGGTAACTTTAATACAAATAGTAAGAAGTACAATTATGCAAAGTGATTGTTTAGTAAATAATATTCATTTCTATTAAAAGCTCCTTTTAGAAGAAGCACAACTGGTAGAAATGTCTGAGGAGACAAAGAACTTGGTGATGCTATCTTACTTTACTTGTATTAGGAGATGCTAAGATTTTTCAGATATGAAAGAAGCAAAAGCCAAAAATGTTCCAGAGAGCTACTTCCTTAGCAAGTGGCAAGCATAAAGGTGGTTAAGAACTGAGATTTCTGATCTCCCCTTTGCTCTACTGTATTGTACTGTACTCAGGCACAGAAGATGGTCACTCTGATGACTAGATGAATTGATGGCTATTGTGAGAGCAGACTGGATCAGAGACAGACGGTCCAATAGATGTGAGCATAGCCCTTCAGCAAAGAGTGGAGTTTCCAGAGGAATGGCTTATGCCCAATGTACTGTAGTAGAGTGACTTTGCATTAATTTGCTGGTCACCATTTAAAAACACCTTGAAGATCCAAGCTGAGAACGTTTGCGATTTATCCCAAAAAACAGCAACTAAGTAAATCTTAGTTAGTAGAGGTGATGAGTAGTAATTATGAAAATCAGACTGGTTTTGAATGAAGAAAATTGCAGCAATTTTTGTACTGAAACGGGCTGAAGATTAATGGGCCTGTCTAGGAGCGGACAATGAATTATTTCATTCATGTCAATAAGCTTGATCATGCTTTGAAATGTAGTGAATATCCCTTTCAAAATAAAGTTTTGGTACCAAAAACCTCCTCATAGTCCCATTAGAACACAGTGCTGTGAATCCACTTTTCTTACTGTTTTGTTGTTGTTGTTGTTGCTGTTTTGTTTGTTTGTTTTCTCCCCAAAAAACTCACTTGTATATCTACATTTTACTTGCTGAATTCAAATGTCCATGATTTATGATGAAATAATAAACATATGTTACTGGTTTATTCCCAGATTCAGAAGAGGAAATGAAAGCATTAGAAGCAGATTTATTGACCAATATGTATACATCAAAGGTAATTATTTTTCCTCCTTTAGCTGATGGTTAGAAAGCAAATGAATTCTCATTACAAACCTGAAAATCTTTATACAAAGTAATAACCTATGGTCCAGACCTGAAAGTTCAGTGCTAGACATCACTTTGGTGCAAGATTTTCTCAGTTCAAAGGAAATTTAAAGGTGTTGATGTGACACAAAAAGAAAAAAAGAAAAAAAAAAAGTGTTTCTCAGGTGTAACACTGATACTTTCATTAAACTGTCAAAAATGTGTAGAGGGATAAATTTATAAGAGGAAATGTGTTTCCAATAAGATTATGCCTGCTGAAAGTTAAATTAACCTTTAGTCAAATCTCTAAGTGAGATTTTTATGCGGAACTTTTTTTCTATGTGCATATAAAATTAAGACAGTCATAAAGCAAAATCTGTTAATACATATGCTGATTTTGGTTTAGGAATTTCATTATAATGTTAGTACAAGAACATGGGGACATGACTATGAAACTATTAATCTGGTAAATGACATTTCTTTGACAAGTAGCCAGACTATGAATGATATACATGTTATTTAAAACAAGTAGACAAAAGTTCTGTTCCAAACTCGTACTAACGTAGGTGAAGTAGCAAGTGTTGCACATATGTATTGAACAGGCTGATAGACACTTTCTCAGCACTGCTATTTTCCACAAATGATCTAAGAAATGCCTAGTGTTTCTTCAGCAATATTTTGAAGAATAAACTCTGAAGTGAGATTCATAGGCTTAAAGTAGAATGATTTTACTCTTGGTGCTTGATTTAACTGGGAAATAAAATTACATTCTCCTGAAAATTTTCAAAAAAATAAAAATTCATAAGCCAATGGCTAGTTGTAAAAGAAAGAAACAAGAAACCTGCCTGCGAGACTTATGTATATACTTTATTTTCTTATATGTGAGCTTCTTCACCATATCATTTGAATAAACCAGAATAAGAAATGAGGCTGGAAAATACATTGTTCTGATCTGATCCGGCAGCTCTGAAGTTCCCACATTCTTTACAGGCATAGTAGATCAGAAAGAAACCTGTTTGCCACTGGTTTCTCTGAAGTAAAGATTTAATAGAGATTATTTCCCAGAGACAAATTTTAATGTTCTTTAAATAGTTCTTTCTCTGCCTGCCAAACCATAATATGCCCTAGGAGAAAACCCTGCAGCTATTCTATTGCTGCTACTGATTAGAGTGGAATTGTGACTGTAAATGCCGCTTCCATCTTTTTTTCTCTTTTACTGTAGAGTGCAATCTCAGGCAACTAAAAATGCCCATATACAGCGCACCTGTTGATAATACAAAGATGTTTGTTATATACTTTTACACGTTGTTTTACATAATGTAACTTAATTTTTAGTGGCTTTATGGTATATATACTGCAAGTGATGTGACACCTGAAGTTGACAGGAAAAATAGATGATGGAGAAATTTTAATTCCAAGTGATAGAATTTTAAATCACTATTTCAAATTAATTAGTATAAAATGTACTCTTTATTGACAGTAAAGGCATAGTAGAACCACTAAAAAGGTGTATGAAACTACTACTACAAGAGATAGATCATTATTCCATTTGTTACTGAAATAATACATTATTATTATAATTTTTTTGCTGGCCTCTGCTAGTTTTCAGTCTTCATTAGAATAGAACCATGGTTCTGATTTGAAAGACTAGTTTTAGGATGGTATGTATGATAAGTGACGGGCTTTGTGCCTGAGATTAGTCTCCAGTTGAGAGCAATTACCATTAAATTGTATTAATCATCTTTAACACTGACTTGGTAATCAACAGCAAGGGAAATCCAGCCAAGTAAAACAGACTCAGTGGTTCTCATCAATAAAATGGAAAGAAAATAGAAGGAAAAAAATATGCTTATGAAAGCCCAGATCTAATGCCATAAAATGTGGTAAAATCACTTATGTTTTTGGTATTTCACAGAAAAATTCTAGCTAAGTAGGTACTTGTGAAGTATGGCATCAAATCTATGCAATATTATGGAAATATGCTTTTTTTACCATATTCTTTTGACTTCACAGACTGTTGACAAATATCTACCGGTCTTTTGCAAACTACTCTTTAAAGTCACCCATGTGCTCAATACATCTCCATATTTTAAAAAATTACATTCATGCTTTCATGAACTGCCTTCAACATTTAATATAGCTTATCACCTTTCCCTGCTGTTACACCTCAACAAAGATACAGGGATCAAGCAAGACCCTAAAAAGCTTTATACATCTTTCTTCTAAGATAAACTCAAGGAGCCTTTTGGAAGATTTAGTAAGATAACACAATCTGAAGTATCACAAATATGCAAATGATTACCTGCTGACTGTCTTTTGCATCAAAAAGATACATGTACTCCTAGCTTCTTAAGTGCTAACATGAATCCACCATTTGCATGAAGACTGTCTTGAACTCAAACAAAACTAAAATGCTATTTCAAGGAAAAAGAAAAAAAAAGAAAAAAAAAAAAGTTTATTTGAAGGAATCATTATTACTAGGATAGGCATTTGATATTCCTACCTGCACAAATTTTTATGAAATCTTGAACCCTCTGAACTTGAATGCCTCTTTCTAACTGTATATGTCCAGAAAGTTTAGCCTTCGTATCAGGCAGATGAGGCTGCACCTAAGAGTTTCTAACTTCCTGACTCAGTTATTGCATGCAAGTTCTTACATTTATAGGCATTAGTATACATCACAGAAAAACTTAGGCTGTAATTCACATGCTTAAAGGTAGAAAATACTTTTTGTTATTATTTCTACTGTTACATTCTGAACAAAATTCAATTACTGTTCTGAAAAGGAACCATTGAAGCACCTACGTAGGGACAGTGCAGACCTACTGACATAATACATTTTATGCTCCTGATACTTTCACATATCCCTCAGTGTACTACCGACGTTATCTGGATACTTTGTGTGTTATTAACACTGCTGGAAAACAAGTGGTCTCCCTGTCTTATTCTGTGTAGAGGAAGTTATTAAACAAAACTAAAGACAGTGAAGTACACCAGAAGAGGCACTGTAACGTGCCCTCAGTTCTCTGCATCGTATCTCAGAAATTCTGTAAGCTAAGTATTTTAACTAGTTGTTCAGTACCTTAGATTTTGCTTGGTCATGAATCTTTTTCACCTGCTTTCACTAGATAAAGGCAAGATTATAATAAGCAGAGACCTGAATATTTGTATTTATTTTATTTTAATTAACATTTTGGAGGTATTCATTACAAAACAGATACAGCAGAAATTATATTAAATTGCCTTGGAGCATCATTCAACCATAAATGTAAATATATAAAAAAAAAGGTATATTATCATTTGAGATTCTCTGTAGTTTTCACAGGAAAATGTACTGTCAAAGAGGGAAATATTCCCAAGCTTATTTCAGTTTCTTAGGCAATTTTGAGTTCATTTTTAGTATGTAAAACGTATGGGAAACCATATGTCTGAGTCATATTTCAGAAGCATGTTCAACAGTGGAAATACATATATCATATTCACTTCATGAATTCCTCATCATTAATAATTTTTAATTGTGATTCATATGGCAGTCTCTTTTGTTCCACCAAATACCTCCCAGATTTTTTCAAGTTAATCTTCAAAACAATTTATTTCTTCTTGGCAGATATAATTTCTTTGATCTCTCATGTAGGTGTTTTTCCAAAACATATCTTGAGCAACTGTAGTTGGTATTGCTTAGACCTATGTGGAAAATATTTCACACGTTGAATGTCTACCTGAACATTCATGTTACAGTCATCTGCAACTGTATTTTTGTGGGTTTTTGTTGTTGTTGTTTGTTTTGCTTTTGTTTATTTATTTACCTTTCATTTATTTATTTACTTTTTTAAACATACCCTCTTCAGTGATTTTCCATAACCTATAAAACCAAGTTGTGTGATTGTAATACTTGCTGTAAAAGTGAAGTAGATTATAAGAAAGTAACATGCCTGCACTGTTCAGAAGCTGGACATGATCTGGAGAGGTCCATGTTTAATTTGTTTAGTTAAAAAATTATTTCACTCTTGACTGAAGTTCTTAATGCTTTATAGTCTTATTCTGGGAGCTGGCAGCAGTGTAAGTCAGAAGCGTGCGTATCCAAGTGAAAATACTTTGAAATGATGCATGTCATTAATGAGAATTAGACTCCCTTGACTAACAAAGTATGCTTGTATACAGCACTGAAAGATTTTTTCCCCAACCTCATAAGTAGTAGCCAAGACCAATTGCACATAATGGAGACTGCAATTTAGGTATTTTGCTAATATAGAGAGAAATGTTCCTTAAAAAAGAAGACATACATCAAGGTAACATAAAATAATAACTTCAGATCAAAAAGATTCTAAAAGTTAAGCAGGAAAGCATAATACATTTCACTAGTCCTTTTCTTTTGCAGTCCTATCCATCAGTATAGTCTTGTTTTCAACTCTGAATTCTCACTTGCTCACACAGTACTGCTCCTGGATTTTATTTTTCATTGCAGTTTAGCTGGGGAAGCTCTAGTTCATATATCTTTCATATACAAGGAGAAAGAATTGTATTGGAAAAGGCTCCTCATTTGGCAAGAAAAGCTCTGTGTTTGCATTTCACAACTACTTTAAAACAGCATAAAGATTTTTAAACTTCAGTAGACAGTTGCTTTTTGTCTAAATTAACTTTTGTTAATTAAATCAGGCATTCTGAAAAGATGCCAATTTTGTTTTCAACCTGCCACAACTTTTCAAATAATTAGACTAATGGGATGCCTGAATGGAGAGCCCAGATGCGAAAGCACATGAGCTGAAATTGAAAAATGTAGAACCTTCTGAATAAGATTTGTGATTAGTTTTCTTCTCAAAATAAAACACTGTTTGTTATCCAAGCCCTAATAGAAATCTAAGAGCATAGCAGTTTTACTATAAAGGCTAAATTACTCTCATTTTCAAATTCATGCGTGTACTAGTTGTATACTGAACTAATGATTATGGTCAGAAGGGAATTTCTTGTAATTACTCTTATTAGTGATGAGAGCTTTTCTTGTTTCTTCTTCACTTATCTACATTTTCTTTCTTTTAGTTTAAAAAATAGTTGCAAATATGTACAAATCTTGCATATAATTCCTCTATGTTAGAAAATTTCCTTAAACAAACAACAGGTTGTGTGATTACTCAGTGTTCAGCTAGGTAAAAACTGCATCCACACACTTACTTAATGCTGCTGGCGAGTAAAAGGCAATATCTGTACTAATATAATACCTGTATTTAACTTAACACACACAGGACAAAGAAACAACAACATTTCAGTTCATAGGTAGAGTATAATCCTAATATATGCCTCAAGGGCATTAATTGCCATTAATAAACAGGAATTTGCTATTTGACTTTTGATTGGAGATTGCTGTGTCACTGGTTCTACTTGAATGAAACTAATCTCTATATTCAGTGCTAAGAGGAATACAATTTAGAAGAAACAGTGACTAGGGTAATAAATAGATAATAACCAAGGAAGCGGCAAAGACAACAGAGAAAGAAAACAATGATTGAGGTAGGAATTAGGTTTTTCTAATGATAATTAAAGAAAACTACCTTCAATAACTATTTTAAAATAGTGCCATTAAAGAGCAAAAATTCTTCTTATCATTTTCTAAAGGTTTTAAAAATCAAATTGCTCCAAAATAATGTAAACTATTGGATCAAATTATGGTGATATTTCTCTTTTTATTTCTGTCTTTCTGTAACATCTCTGAATTGTTCCATTATGGACCACCCAAAGACAGCTGATCTCATGAGGTATTTCAGTCAAGTCAACAAATACACTTTTTGCACAACTCTATTTCACCTTTACTCCGTCTTCATCCAAGCCCCTAGACCTATTCACATCACTTAACACTCATGACTTTCCAGTATTCAAAATCCCTGGGGCTTACAGATCCCATAACACTGGCTCCAGCTTCACCAGACAACTTGCCCTGAAGCAGGGACTCTGTTCCATTTCTTGGGGAATTTTGAAATGACTGCTATTTGTTCTGAACTGGGGAGGAGCATTTAGTTAACCACAGGCATCTAGCTTGGAATCTGGCACTGGAAATTTATCCACTGGGCCTGACTCACTGTCCTGATTTACACCTATGAATTTATACTATATTAATTTCCATATGTGTTTTTGTTTGCATCTGTGCAAAATGACTATGAAATGCTACCTTTCTGGTTTGGTAACAGTTTATTTTTCCATCATGTATATCTACTTGGGGGGTAAGGCAGTGGGGAAACAGTCTTGGTGTTTTTAATAAAGGAGTTGTCCTAATTTCAGTGCTCTAATATTGTCTTAAAGCTTGACAGATGAAAAGGACTTCAAACAAACAAACTTTTTCCTTCCAAAACGTTTAAATATCATGCATTACCACTCAAAACAAAACAAAAGTTGCATTACATTACGTACCATCCATTTGTATTTTCAGATGAACAGAGCAAAACTTTCTTACTGGAAAGTGACCCTGCTAAACATCTGCAATCTTATCAACAACATGAACAACCAAGTGGGAGAAACGGTAGAGGTAGATGATGAGGATCTCATTTCTGGAAGACAGTTCCCTGCTGCTCTGGATGGCTTCAGCTTGGAAGCAATGCTGACAGTATATCAACTACAAAAAGTTTGCCACAGCAGAGCCTTTCAGCACTGGGAGGTAAAATGAAGTGTCACAAATGCATGTTTCAATGACCATTACACTTTGAAGCTCTGTTTGTCGTCACAGTGGTCTTTTATATGTCAGATCCCAAGTGTTCCTCTAGGTCTTAGGTGCTCTTGGCTTAAATCACCCTATCACACTGTCTAAGCAATCCTATGGTTTTTGCTATTTTCTATTATTTAATACTGATAATATGCCACTTAGTGAAAGAATTGTGACTTAATATAGTTTCTGAAGAGCTGATTTGGATAAAGAAGTGAACAAATGTGAAATACCCTTAACTACATAATTTCTCCACTCTTTGTAACTATTCCAAGGAATGAAATAAACATACGGAAATGACACAGAGCACAAAATTAATATGTGCTTAACAGACATGAAATTACTGCAGATTTATTCAAGCAGTAAATTTACACAGAGTTTTGGAAGGACACTAAGACAAACAGGATTCAAAATACATACATGCCCATGTATACCTGTAATTTTATCAGGTACTCTGAACTTTTTATAATTGCTAGGAAACTAGTAGAAAGGGAACTCCTGATTTTCTGTCCCTCCAAACCTTAAGGTTGCTACTCCTAAATAGTAATTGTTTTGTGATCCACCTGTGATATGTACCTGAGTGTAACATTCACATAAACACACTGGACAGAATCTTCTCATGCTGTAAAAAAAAAAAAAAACAGCAACAAAAATATACCTAAATATCAGTACTCGCCTTCCAGTAAATCCAGATTCTTCAGCTATCACAGTTCATGGGCAATTATACTGAGTCCTGATCCCCTGCTGAAGCAGAGCTATATGTTTTTCTTAGGATTCTCAGTCCATTGTACCATCTAGGATGACCCATAAGAAAGGCTGCAGCGCCTTTGAGAACCAGGGTTTTCTGAGGATTCTTTATTGGTACATTTATTGCTGAAAAGGATCTACCATGGAATCAATCACACGCCATAGCCTGGCTTAATCATGGCTCCTTATTTTATAGTTGTATCACCTTTTGTGGTGGTTGCAAAGCTCCACTTCTATCTAATACTATCTAATACTGCATGTGAAATTTAAAGAGGATACTTCTGTATCAACCTAGGAGCATGGTTGTCCAGTGCAAAAATTTCTAAGGCACAATAGAAGGAGGAAGAATAGAGCTAGAGGGAGAAGAACTGAAGAAGACTTGAAATAAACACTTTATGTAATGAAACAAGTTCTTACGATCTTACTCATCCAGGATTGACTCCAAACTCTGTTGAAATCATGAGTATTTTTTCCCTTTATATCAACAGGATTTAGATGAGCACTCATTTATTAAGTAATTAAGTGACTAACAGAATTTGATTGCTTAGGAAAATACTGTAGTGAGTCTAAAATGTTTCTAGCTTAATGCCTTTCAGCCTGGCCATAGAAGAACATAGTAAAAGAATGGATGAAATCTTAATAGATAAAAAAGTATGAATCTGAAGAAAAAAACTTTAAGAACTATAAATAAAACTCAAATACAGTTAAATAACATACTTTAATTAAAAAAAAAAATTGGCTTTCTTGTACTTTATTTCCTTTCTTTTTTGATTTTTAACTGTAGAAATTCTGTGATAAAAATATTTCTCAAAATCTGAATTTAGCAAGGTGTGGGTGTTTTAGGAGGTTTTTAGGATAAATTAACCATTACTGAGTGACAGTGATAAGGAAACTTTAAGTCATATTTAACTCCAGAGTGACATACTAGCTTTCCTATAGCTAAAACCAGTGCTCTTATTAGTTTCAGTGGAATTTAAATATCACTTCCATAGGACTCTACTTGTCTGTACCCCTATCTTAGGGAAATGTCTGAGTTTGGGGCAAATAAAACACTTGTGGAATTGATGATTTTCATTAGAAAAAAAAAAAAGCCATGATAATATCCTGTTTTTTCTTACATCCTACAGTTACTTCAGCAAGATGCTTTTGATCTAGAAAATTCAAGCCAAGAAAAGGAAATAATGAAAAGAAAAAATCCCTATATTCTGAAACGGCAACTACATGTGAACAAAGCTAGAAGACCATACATACTCAAGAGAAGTTCATATTACTGATGCAGCAGAGGAAAACAATGTGTATTTAGTTTATAGGTAACTGTGTGTTATAGTTATCTTATTTAACTTCAAAATCATACCTGTGTGAAAAGATAATATGGAAGATCATCAAGATGATAACATAACTGTGTCTTTTTTGCAAATGCTGTTACTTGATTGTGATTTTTTCCTACTTGAGATTAATTAGACCAATACATTTTCAAATAAATCTAGTTTCTAAGCATGACATATTGTACACAATTGAGATTTCAACACCTTTCCAACAATTGATCAGTCTTTTCCTATTTTAGAAAGTACACTGTCATACACTGAGAAAATGGATACCATCCATAAACCTTACTGAAATTCTGAAAAATTTCTTACTGAAGCACCTCAAACATGTATAGGCTTGCAAGTTTTATATGATTCAGTAGTCCGACCTGCCACAGTATTTTATATATTGTCTAGCTGAAATTATTAGGGATCAGATCTAAATAAAGAAGGCAGTATGGTCCACTATTAAATGGTAATTTCAAAATTCATATTTGAAATGGCCTGCTTGTAAGTGAATTTAAGTGTTTGATTCCTAACTTGTGTCTGAAGAGCCATAATTTAAGAAAATACAGTATTGAGACTTCAACAAAGTATGCTGTTGAGAGCAAAGGCAGACATGCTTCAGAATCATGGATATCACTGGTCAAATAAGGAAAAAAAATTAAATAATCAGTAAACTAATTTATGGTGTTTACCTAATATATGAGTGCTTGGGAAAAAAATAAAGGCAAAAAAAAAAAACATGGTTCATGCTCTTGTGATGTTACTAGTTATAGTATCGGTATACTAGTTATAGTATCGGATATATATATCCAGTTATATGAGAAATTTTGGAAAAATATTTAAAAGAGGACTTTAAGTAAGAACAACTTAAATTTACTATTGAAATTCATTTCCTTTTCTTCCCTCTGCAAATCCATAATTTCAACAAGAAGCTCCAGGAGTTAAAAATAGTCTCAGAATTCCACAGACACAGGGAAGATTTCAGTATGAAAAGAGGTTTTTTTCAACCTGTTAAGTACTCGAGAACAACTGAAAATTCACACTCCATCCATCCTTAAGTGTCTGATCCTTATATCAAATTCAGGATCTCGTGCTCCTGGATTTCAGCCTGGAAAGAACTGAATGAAGCAAGAGTTAAATTAGAATGACAGTCCATGATTCCTTCCCAAGGGAAGCCTTGATTCCCAAACCGAGAGACAAAAAGTGGGAATAGATATTGTTTTTGGAGTCTGCCTGTTTTCTATTTGAGATATTTCCTCAGAATGCTCCAACAAATGGCCACTCAAGGAATTACCATATCCTCTCATACATCAGATTTTCTGTCAAGTACTGTTAAACATATAGGATACACATGTAAAAACATACTCATACCAATAGTTATACCAATTTTGATACATGGAGAGGGACTTTTTTTTAATTTTTTAACTGTAAAAAGTATTTTCACTACTCCAAAGCTAATTCTGTTTTCTTACTGCAAGTGTTATTAATTGGTTTATTTATTGAGTAGGCACTAAAAGCATGCATTCACAAGATATAACTGAGCATACACTAAGTACTACAGTAATCATAATTTGAAATAGCTAAGTATTTAAGCAAATTTTGTTTCAATGATTTAAATGCTTAATGAACTTAAGATTTTTGCTTAAATATGGTTCTAGTAGAGTCATACCCTTTAATTTTTTTTTTTAATGAAATGGTTGTGGAATTAGACTAGTGACAGAGTATGCTCTCAAGTGAAGAACATCTTTCTAAAAACCTACAAGCTCTATAGTTCCATTATGACAGCTTAGATTCCACATTACCTGTTGATCTGAAGTAACAAGGCAGAATGGAGCTTATTCCAAAATTTACTGCAAGCAGTATATGAGGAAAAAAACTCTAGATGGCCTTCAGATGACTATTTTGAAGAGAACAGGAAAAAGAAAAGAAAGAAAGAAAGAAAGAAAGAAAGAAAGAAAGAAAGAAAGAAAAGTTGCCAAGGTATTTTTTTTGTGTACTCATTTTAAAAGCATTAAGAGTTTTAAAAAGTATTATAAAGTAATGTGACTGTCATCTGAGAAAAAATGCTAGAATTTTCAGAAACAAAAACAAGCATCTGTGTTTCATTTTGCAGGTGATTTAGATACTCAGGGTGATGGCAGTGGATATCCTAGGATGTTCTACCCATCTAGTGGAAATAACACTCTGACTGCGTGCTTGCTCCTTGCAAGCCACAGCAAACAGATTAGCCAGGTACTCTGGCTAAAAATGGCTTAAAATAACCCATTTACTTTCAGCACGCTGAATCCATGCAGGGTCAGCTATTATGTGTCACTGAGGGAGGCAGCTCTTAAAGTGTGACAGGATAGCTTGTTAAATTGATCCCTAGCATTTGACAGAGCTGTTCAGGGATCTATGAGAGGAGTGTCATTCAGAATGAGAGGAAGTCCTAACAAGATGAGGATACAATATCCCTGACTGTAGGATGGTTAACAAAGAAAGAAAAGCTAGAGCTGGCATTTCATGTTATTGGTCACTGGCGAAAAGCAAACATTAAGATGTTAGAAAACACACTAAATCCTCATGATTAAGTAAGATAAACAGAGATCTAAAGGGATGTTTTGGTTGTCTGAGGGACCTTTATTTTCTTGAAATTTCATTTTACTTTTAGTTATTGCTACTTCCAGCTAACCTCACTGCTGTGGAATTGCAAACTTTCTTTAACCCTCCTTTTCAGATGATGCAAGCGACAAACAAATAGGTAGACAGGCATATTTGTTTCTGTTTCACTCATTATATTAGTGAGGCTCTCAGGGTGTGAACATTGGCCCTAGTGGTGTATTCCCTGTGAAAACAGTGTTGTATTTAGAATCATAGAATCATAGAATTGATCAGGTTGGAAAAGACCTTAAAGATCATCAAATTCAACTGCAAACTAACCATACTACCCTAACTCTAAAAACCCTCCACTAAATCATGTTCCTGAGTGCCACATCCAAGCAGTTTTTAATCACAGTTCAGAGATGGTGACTCAATCACCTCCCTGAGCCGATTCCAGTGTTTAATAACCCTTTCTGTAAAGAAGTTTTTCCCGTTATCCATCCTAAGCCTCCCCTGGTACAACTTGAGGCCATTTCTCCTTGTCTTGTATTTGCAGTAACAATGGGCAATGAGTGGACTTCAAAGCAGAGGAGACCCTCACAATATGAAAAGATTTGTAAACTCAGACGGACTTTTTTCTTCTTCTTTTTCTTCCCTGAAGTTCATAATTGTCTCATGTCTAAAAGTGGTGTTTTGAAGACCATTAACTCAGATTGTCACAGTGGCTGAAATAAATTACTTTGATGTGGACAGTTTTATTTTCCAAAAGGCAGTTACTGAGAGATGTGTTCTTTGTCTCCATAGAGGAGAACATTTTTCCTACCTAGTCTATTACTGATGTTTATAGATGAATAACTGTACTAATTTTTCAGAAATTTGATACTTAATTATTTCAGATATTCCTCTGATATTGGATATTGTCATGCAGACTAATTGCACAAAACTCTGAATGATTTTTAATGTAGAATTAAGCATAACTGAGATTTAATTTGATTTGGTATATTTTTCAATAGCTATCCTCTATAAAAACAGAAATGTCCTATACAAGAAAAGTTAAACGTGCATAAACTAATAATTTATAATCTCTGAAATATATCTTTCTTATTCTTTAAAATAAATAGCATAAAAAGTAATAGTTACTTTTTATCACTCTATGTTGATAACTCTTTAGCTTTCTTGTGCATTGTTTGTGATATATATCTTCTGTTTTCAGTCTTTTCTCAATTGAATCTCAGTTTTGGGGAAGAGTTCAGTGGCTATGATATGAACAGAGTAGATGAAATGTGTAGTTTTCAGATTAAATAGATGGCTGATTTAATTTTGTGATGTATGAATGTGGCTGTGTCTCGTGATCTGATCTTAACTAACACACCATATAGTCATGATAATTTGGCCTCAAATCTTAGGCTGACTGAAGGCAATCATAAAACAGTAGTTTCAGAGAACCCTCTAAACAAAGGACAGTGACTTCTGTGCATGACAGTAGGAATCAAAAATCATGCCTTTCTGTCTAGTAAACAAAGAGGAGCTGATCCCCTCAAGAACCTGGAAAATAATATTTTAGTAACTACAAAACTGAAACATTCAAAAGCCACGATTGCAAAAATCTGCAAAGTTGAATAAACAATACTGACTTCCAAATAAAGTATTAAATAGATCTCAAATGATTTTTATTTCTTTTTATTGTGCTGCCAAGATACATAAGAAACAAATCTGTAAGCTTTGCCAGCAGGAGAAACTGAACATATTTGACTGCTTTTTCTCATTGCTATTGAAATTTGAAATTTCCATCCAATCTCTCAAACAGGGAGGTCAGACAGATATTAAGAAACATAAAGCCTTCAGATGCTTCTTCTTGTCCATCCAGTGTTTTCCAGGTAGATGAGAATGCATATGTATGGACATTGTTTCAGGAAATTCCTCCTAGGCCCTTTTACAAAGAAAAACTACACGTGACTGCACTCAAATTACCAAGGTATAGCATTTGCTTTTTTACAGTCCTATTGGTCAGGTACTGGGTTGTTTTGACTCAAAAGATGAAGTGCAATATTAGCCCAGCACCATTTTCAAGCCTATAAGCTCAACTGAGGGATATGAAAATTCTAATAAGAAATGTTTTAGTTATTTTGCTCTTGAAATTCAGTTACAGAAGTGTTTTGTAGGATGTGTTTCTTTTATGTCTACATAATGGGCTTCTCAGACATTCTAAATATTGCATCCATAAATATCTGCCAGAAGTATGAGTAAACTCGTCCAGAGGCAATATGTAAGCTACTTAGGCTACTCAGCAAAGTGTTGCCACAAAGTATGTGAATGAAAAACTGTTTGGTTTTTTTTTTTTATTATTATTATTTTTTTTTTTTTTACATCAGCAAATCTTATCTTAGACTGGAGAAATTCTAAAAGACAATCATATTATCACTATTACTATCATTATTATCAGTTGTTTGTTTTTTTTCTGATTCACCATTTAAAAAATCCAACCTGCATAGCAGATATTTGTAATATTATATTTTAGAAATTTAGACATTTCGTATTTTTTTTTCCCTCGATATATTTAACTCAAGGTCTAAAATAAATGTGTACACACACACATACACAAATATGGGCTACATTGTGCCTTTTTTTCTTAAAAGAAGTTATTCATAGAGAAGTGTGTTTTGGGAATCATTTTGTTCTAATATGGTACAGTTCCTTCAACAAAAAATTTCAAATCCATAATGCTTTAATGCATTTAAAGACAACTGTTCAAGAATCTAATATAGTAAAGCCTTATATTAGCAAGTAAAAGCAGTTCAGCTAATTCAACATATAATCCTTGTGGTTAAAAAACAATTCACCTTCTTGAAAAAATGGAAACTAAAGATATCCTATTTTATAGCAGGTATATAAGAGATATTAGAAATATTTTACTTAATATTTAACAGTTCTTGCATGAATTAAATTACTTGATTATTTTTGTGTACTACCAAGCCTTTAGGGTATTTGTATAACATGCATAACCAGTTGTTATGTTTTAGTACCATATTTACTGATCTTTTAAATAAAGAACAGTTTGGAATGGACAACAAACCTTTTATTCTGTGCAAAAAGTAGGAATCAAAAGAACAAAAAGATGAAGAGAAAAGGTAGATGTCTATATGATCACAAATGGATGACTGGATTAAAATTGTTCCAAATTTTGCAGTAAATGAAGTCTAACTTACAGGGATATTTAACTGCACAATACAAAGTTACCACAATGCTCTTTCAGTTTCATGTAGACATAGTCAATAATGGCACAAATTTCTCAATGATTGTCTTTAATATGTGGAAGGCACTGAAGTAGTAAGATTGCAGATGGTTTTGCAGCTGAAATCCTTGGTGAATAGTTAACTGATATTTTCCTGAATTTTTTTCATGTACTGAAGGTAATTTTTACAGTATAGTTGTGCTAAGTTAATATTCTGTGAAAACTTCATGAATTACGAACACTATAATTTCTTTTTAAAATAAGCATTGCATCTATCTACACTTCACCTTGTGATTTTACAGATTTCTATGTTAGTTCAGCTGAAAGCATCTGTTAGGGAATAAGCAAGTGGGAAAATGTAGATAACTAAGGATCTTAACAGAAAAATGTGAGAAGATATTAACTGGGTATTCTTTCTATCTAGCTTTCTTGTGGTTTAAGATGAGCAGGCAGCCAAGCATCACACAGTCACTCTCTCACACCTCCTCCTGAACAGAACAAGGGGAGAAAACATTATGAAAAATCTCATGTGGTGATGTAAGGATATGGTGATTGTTCATTGAATTCCTTCACAGTCATAAGTCTCAGCTTGGGAAAAATTATTTATTTATCAATTAATTTGAGACCGTTGAGAACTAAAAGAAAACTAAGGCTTTCCATGGGCTGTGCCCCCTTCAGGCCTCAACCACTTCTGTGCAATGGGCACCTCAATGGCTGCATGTATAGATTTGCTCCTCATGGTTCCCTCATGGACTGCAGGGGGACATCCTGCTCCATCAGGGGCTTTTCCCAGGCTACAGGGAGCTTCTGCTTCAGTTCTGGAGCACCTCCTTCCCTCCTGTACTAAACTTAGTGGCTGCAGGGCTCTGTCTCTCCCATTCTCTCCTATTCTCTCCTTCCTCTCTCCCAGTTGCTGTTGTGTAGCAGTTTTTCCCTTTCTGAAATCTATCCCAAAGGATACCTGGTGACACTCGTGGCACAGCTCTGGCAGTGACAGATCCCTTTTGGAGCAGCTGGATCTGACATGGAGCAGCTCCTAAGCAATCCCTGAAATATCTTTGCTACCAAAACCTAGCCACATAAATGGA
Organism: Perdix hodgsoniae; assembly: GCA_035772895.1. Lineage (NCBI taxonomy): Eukaryota > Metazoa > Chordata > Aves > Galliformes > Phasianidae > Perdix > Perdix hodgsoniae. Next base: position 3,442,497 of record JAPSGF010000006.1, on the reverse strand, counting down.
ATACAGGTTCCAGCCAAAACTGTAAGGTTTTCTCTTCTGGTATATACTCAAACTCAAACTCAATCCATTCTAACTATCTAATGTTAGCATAGAGAACATTATATTTTAGGGAAAAGTCACCTTTTTTTCGAACAGGAGTGTCCCACTAACGTTCTGTAGGCTACATGTGACCCTGGATAGCTAATATTGAGCCCCAGATTACTGTAAATTTTTATTATTTGACTTTTAGTGATATTTTTCATAAGTCAACTGTGTGTAGCTCAAGCATGGACTATGTAGGTGACAATGGAATGCTGTGGAAGGGAGGGCCTGGTATGGTGCTAACACCTCCCTTTGTGCCTACCACACACAGTCAGTTGAACTGAAATATTACATTATATTCCTTCATGCAACTTGGTGAGTAAAACACAGTGATTACTGATAACATTTCAACTTACATGTGTGTATGCCTGTGAAGACACATTTTTTGTTATTAAGTAGATACGTAAGTTTTCTTATTTAATTAGTAAACTCATCATCCAATCATTATTAAAGCTGTGAATTTCATAAAGTCCAAGGGATTGGATCATCACCAATTCCAGAAGTCTCTTAAGCGGATGCTGATTATGAGGACATTGTTTATTTTTCTCAAGTAAGATGGCTAAACTGGGGTAAGATGCTAAAAAGATTTAATGATTTGCAAAATGAAATCAAGTCCTTTATAGAATCAAAAGGAACATTTGTGCCAGAGTTTGAAGATGAAAAATGGCTCAGAGATTTAGCACTTTCAATGGATTTGACCACTCATTTAAATGAATTAAACATATATTGTCACTGTGAAAATCAACTTATCTGTGCTATATTTCAAACCATAATAACATTCAAAATGAAACTAAAATGATGGCAAGCTCAAGTTGCTGCAGACAATTTTGTGCATTTTGATAAGTTAGCTAAACATAATTTTGCAAACAGTGAAAAATATGCAACACTGATTTCCATTTTGAGAAAGGAATTTGAGATTTCAAGATTTACATAAAAATTTTCAATTTTTTCCAATATTTGTGACTCCATTTTCAGTCAAATATATCACATTCAGAATGTAAAGAATTGCAGTCAGACATGTAAGTCAAAGTTTTAATCCTGTCTCTTTACTAAACTTTTATAAGACTTATCAGTGAAAAATATGCCTTGCTCACAATCATTGCAGTGCAGGAGCTGTTCTAATACAAAAAAATGTCTAGGTAATAAAAGCTAAACTGAAGTGTTACTGCAGGCAGACCAAGATATCTTTAAAATCCTAAATTAGATTTTTTTTTTTATTTTTTCTTTGCTATTTTTGATATTTCTCTTTATTTCTATTCTTAGTCTATTTGAATTCCTTTATTCTAACAGTTTGTTGCTCTGCTTCAAATAGGGCACTCTTATAATTTTAAGGAATAAAGAAGGTCAAATAAGGGTATATGGGGCAAAAACAAAACAAAAACAAACAAACAAACAAAAACCTATCCTAAAACAAACAACCTGATTTACATCTGTTTCTATGAAAGTTCTCCTACAGTGTAAAAACAAGGAGTGGCATTGGAAACTTTAGCTTCTACAAGATGCACTTATGGAATAAAAGTCCAGAAATTTATATTATCTTTAAAAAGTTATCTGGAAATGGTCTTTGAACAAAGAAGATCTTCTTCAAGTATCTAGCTCAATGATGCAAATCAGAAGGCATACTTCAGTGCGTAGTTCTGTGATCTGTCCCTCAAATCCACATTTCTCCAACCTGGATGATACAGATTATAAACAACATTCAACAAGACAGAAGGAGAAAGAAGATATGCTGTGATAAAACGCTTTTGATGCCTTATTAGCAGTTCTTAGTAGTGTGTGAAAAAACATAATGTACTATTTGCACCCCTTCCCAAGGCACGTCTTAATATGAAAGGAGCTGACATTTACTGTGAAAAGTAAAGTCTTTATTTAGATAGAGCAAGTGTTAAAATCTCTGAAGCATGGTACTTGTAAATCTGACTTCTCTTCACTGAGGCACTTCAGTGCTTTTCTGTTAAAAATACATGCGGCCCTTGGAGGATAAAGAAAGGCACTCTGACTCATCTTCCTCATCTAAACTTTAACCAAGAAAATGTGGTTGTCAACTGATATGAATGAGAACAGATAGCTCAAATTCACCATTATGGATATTCATTGAGATTAATAATGTAGAAAGCTATAGATTACTGAAACAATATGTTTTTATACGACCATATGAAAGGCTTGGGAAAAAGGAAAAGAGCTAATAAACAGATAATATTTCTTTTTCTTCTATGTAAGCACACTCTATTATATGAAGATTTTATAATATGAATATTTATTGTTGATACTTTAATAATTGTTACGTATTAGCAGTGCTGACCAAAACAAAGACCAAAACACACTTGCTGCACTACTGGTACCTCATGGTCATCTTCCAGCATTTACAAAATTAGTTCCCTATCTTGAACAGTCACATATTGACCTCAAATGGACACAAAATTGGGAGTACAAGAAAGGGAAAAGAGGCTTTTTGACCCAACCTGGCAGAGAAGCCTTCCTCTTTTAAGACAGCAGTACATATATTTTAAAAAGAAGACATTGCAAATGTCAATAGGACAGCCTTCTTGGAAGTTGAAAATGATATATGGAAAAATAGTATAACTGATCCAATTGAAAAATGAATTGTTACTATTTAAGCTAGACAGTGAAGAAAGGAATTTACTACAGTGTCCCCCACAAAGCATCAGATCAATATAATGTAAATTTACTTGAAAAGACATCTCAGATCCTGAAAGTTACCTCTCTTCTCACACTAAGGACAATGAGATTATGTCTATTCTCTCCCAAGAATGAGAAACAGTAGGTTCTTCCCAGTCTTAATGCCCTCCTGGGCTTGCAGAAACGAAACAGGTGAGAGCTTATATTTTGATTTTCCTACTGAGTTAGAACCTAGCTAGCAACAGAAACTTGAAGTGCACAAGCCAAAATCTATTCTTGATTTTTGAGAAGAGTAAACTGACATATGGTTATCATACTGTGTTTTTCTTCTTTAAACTGATGTCTTGTATCTTAGGTCTGTGTAAATTATAGTACATTAGGACTACTCATGTTCTTCTTCAATTCCCTGAGAGCCTCCTAAGTGGAGTTATTACAGAATTGAAAGTTCAGGAAATTTGATATGAAGTAACACAAAAGACAACAGTAATAGAAGTTACTGTCAAGGTCACCTAGTTCAATCCTTCTCAACTGCAGACAGGTAAATGTTATAAATTTTTTGCATGGAATATATCTCACCTGGCTGGAACAATCTGTAAGTCAGATACCTAGGTCTAAACTAGTTATGTAGACTTCTTCCTTGAAAAGACAAGCACTTTAGGGGAGAAATCTAATCAAGTATTACCTATCTATAATCAGTGCAGCTTTGAGTATTAGGGGCCAGAATAATCTTCGTTTGAACCTGAAACAATGCATAGAAATTTTTCTTTACACAGTATTTATCATCAGTTGAAAAAAAAAAAAAAAAAAAAGACACAGCAAGAGAACAAGTTCTCTGAAACATAGGTGAAAAGGGATAAAGCAAATCTGAACTTACTGGTCCTGGTGTCTGGTGTCATAGATACAGCATCATATAGAATATTAATTGAGTAAGTATTTGAAAGAACTGTCAGTGATTTAGGAAACTTATCTTGAAACTGAAAGGGAAGAAAATCAACATTTCAGACACAATGAGCATAAGATAAAAAGAGAGAGCATGTGTCTGAGGAGGCAAAAGTCAACCTGGCAGAAAATAACTTGGCAGACTATGGATAACAGTTGAGCTGGGAGCCTGGGCTGCTTCATGTTAGGGACCAAAGAGTAGAACATTTGCTTTAATTATGCTTAATTTCTGATACTTGACTTTCACAGGATAATTAGAATACAGGCATGTTCTAGGCTTAAAGCCTAGTTTTCACATCCACACAGCTTAGGGTGTAATGTCAGGGCTTGTGTTGAACGTCATATTCCCAGGAGCCCAGAGCTCAGCCTCTGGAGTTTGAGGATTAGCAAAATGGACCCTTTCATTTGTTTATGAATATCAAAGCATGACTAGGAGAAACACAGTGAAATAAAGCATAGACAATGGCATTATTTCACCTTTTACATTTTTCCTTTGTGAAAATTAGTAATAAACAGCTTTCATTCTGCTTGGATGATGAAATTACTGTTTTTCACTAGAAGATAATCACTGGTTTCACTGATGAGAATGTAAAGTTTGTAGGTGTGAGCTTTTAATCTTTTTTTTTTTTTTTTTTATTCTTGTAAGCACTGAAGTGAATGCAGATACAGATTCTAATTTGATACCACAATACTTGAAGGTGAACATTAAGAGTATTAACTAGCTAGAATAAGGCTCAACACATCACAAGTCACACAAACCCCATGGCTCTTGCACGAAAAATCCATGCTCTGCATGAGCTTCAAAATCTACTGTTTCTACCAAATTACTCAGTTCTAGAAGATGATGGAAGTGTGATGAACACACTCTTACCTTTTAGCCAATGCAATTCCATCAGAATTAACTGGAGTTTTCTTGTGTTGAAGACAAGCCCCATCTTTAAGCCAAAGCTAACTCCTGGGATGATTTCAAAGCATTCATAACATTCAGGAGTTGTATCATGACATCTAAATATGCTTTAGATACTTGCTTTGCAGTATCCAGGAACTTACACTTTTTCCATCAGAAACGTGCATCTGTGTTACAGGTGTATACCAGAGGAAAATGCAACTAGCAGAATCTGCTAAGAATAAATAGGTGAAAAGAATCTGCTAAGATGGGATGGAGCTTTGTGTGTGTGTGTGTGTGTGTATTTCATTTTATTTAACACCTCTCCTATACAATCCTTGGAAAATAACTTATATGACCTCTGAAACTATAAATAACAGACTTGAAGGAAAGTAATTTTACTAATGAAGTATTTCTCTTTTGGAGAAGGGAGTGGAAAGGCCTTGTGATTTTTTGCAGTATACCACCATCTGGTGGAAAGAAATAGAAAGATGAAGCTTTTCAGCAGCTACATGTCTCAATAATTGAGTAGATTTAGTATAAAGAAATAACTAGTGCTAATTAAATTCAGTAAGTCTTTCTGGCTTTATTGTTACAAATCACTTAAAAACATGAACTTTCAGTGCTGTCCTTACTCTTTCAGAGTCCTTACAGATCTTACTCAGTTTAGTAATTTCAAACAGATATTTAATCTTAAGAGATTAAATGCTAGGAGACTTAAAGATAGTCTTAAAGGTAGACATAAATTTCAGTATCATGAATAACTGGTCAGTAAGACAAGACAAAATTTTTCACATGATATTATTAGTTCAAAATATTTTGCTAATAAATCAAACAATATGTCTCATACAAACTACAAAATATTACTATAAATTCTTAGTATTGGTGGAATTTGATTATTTGTTAAAAATTCTGTACCAAGTTAACTTTTCTTTTTTTTGCTATTATTCTCCCCCCCCCCCCTCACATTTTGATTAAAATTATGAAGAAAAATTCTGGTCTTACTATCTATGCATTCTCACTTTCTTTTGCCTTTCTTTCTTTTTCCTTTTTTTTTTTTTTTTTTTTCTTGGCTGCTGGGCTTCTGTCCCATTGCAACCCACATGTCTACTAACCACTTAGTTAGGGAATTGAGGTCTGATACCAAAAGATGTTAGAAAACTGGCTACTGAGTGATTTGAACAGGCTTATAGCCATGTAACTTACTCAATGTAACTTACTCAATCTTGGACATCAGAGCAAGCCAGCAAAAGCTTTTCTGGGTAATTAGGACTCCTGCTGAGCTAGTTCGCACATTCACAGCTGAACAGTCAGCCTGTCTGCTGGTTTCTATTGGAACTTTGTCAAGACCAGGAACTTTACAGAAGTGTTCCAAGGCCTAACAATTGTCTTTTTTTATTATTATTTTATTTTTTTTATGGCAAAATATTTTCTTATAAATATTTTTATGCTTTCTTATAATATTTTGACCAGTCCTAGTATCATGCTGTGGATAAAACTATAATTGACTTTATGAATAAAGACACATTATCTCTTAATAAAATGTCTCTACAGAGCTGGAAGGGCACTCTGCTGTCATGAAGCATCTTTAGTGATGAGCTGTTGTTCCCCTACCACTGTAACAAGGAAGAAAAGATCTTAACAGTGAGGTTAAGATAAATGCTTAACATGCCATACGTTAATAATGGCTACCTCACTTAAGTCATGGGGCAAGATTTCTGTAAGTGAATCTAAGGATGACAGAAACCAACTGTTCCCAGCATATGTGTGCATCTGCTTTCCCACTTGGGTTCTGCCCACTACTGGATTCAACCCATTACAATGCTTCCAAGAATTGGATTTAGCCTTTAACTGTTTTTCAGTATCCAACTTCAGATTTTTCCCTCTCCTCCTACCTATTGAAATCATAGAAATCATAGAAATCATAGAGTGGCTTGGGTTGGAAGGGATCTCAAGGATTTTCAAGTTCCAACCCCCTTGTTACAGTCAGAGCTGTGAACTGCTAGATCAAGCTCAGATTGTCCAGAGTCCCATCCAGTCTGGCCTTAAACACTTCTGTAAGAGCTCAAAACTAATTTTTAAATAATTAGTCCCTTGCTTCTGTAAAATCATTAGAAGTGTTCATTGTCTTTTCTTTCTTTCTTTTTTTTTTTAACACCCTCTTTTAAAAAAATAAAATTCAACTCAATTAAGTTTTAAAGGAAAAGCCTAAAATAAATTAATTGCTTTAATTAAAGTAGTGTCATCTTCATAATGTACCTAAGCACATGGGACAGAGTTTACAGTTTCACTTCTAATAGAATATTAGTTTTAAGCTATATGACTGAAGGAAAATGGAAAACCTATGTCAAGTACTGCATCAAGTTCTGCTGAAATAACTCAGAAGATTGTATGATTTTAGTTCCTCATATATTTATGAAACTAAAGATTCAGTCTATCATATCAATATTGAAAAGCTTTGTTATACGAAATATTTCCATTTTATTAAGTAACTGCTCTTTCCATATTGATCACATGGCAATGAGTTTCACAAAATAATCATGTCATATTAAGAAGTTGCTTTGTGGTGAGCTGCCGTTTCCTTTTTAAAGCTAACATGATATGGCTAAATTATATTGCTCCACTACCTAAAGATTTTTTGCACTACTGGACATAAAAATATTTGTTGAGGAAAATGCTTTCTTCCTTAAAGAAATTATTGTATGGCCTACAGTACCTTAAAGAAATTATTGTATGGCCTACACTGCTTTTTAAATTATTGGGTTTTTTTTTCTTTTTTTTTTTTTTTTCCGTTCTATGTTACTATTACATTTAGCACCATTATATCAAGCACTGAAAACAGTTTCATACACATACTTCAATATATTAAAAAGTTCTATCACACTTTGTTCTTTGCCTAAAGGAAGTACTAGACTCCCTTCTCACTTTCACAGTTTCATTTCTTGCTTCTGAGAAGGTGATTTTATTTGTCCTATTTTTTGCCAATGGTTCAGTTTCCCCTGGTGATAAAATCAGTAAATACTCCCCGTCACTCTGAAAAACTGCCTAAAACTGCCTTAACTGGAAAAAACGCCTACAAAATTCTCTAATTCTGAACCTTCTATTTAGTTGTATGATTTGATCCAAGGTTACAAAAATTTGTTTTACTAATTAGCATCACATCTTTTAATTTTTTTTTGTCTGGTTGGAATAACCTCAGTCTTTCTGATCTTCAGAAACAAATGCTTGAGTTTTGTCCCTTCTGTCCGCAAGAGTGGCAGCGTGAAAAAACAGGTTCTACATTAAATATGTTAGTGATATTGTACAAATGATGCTATTTTTCTGTATACATTTTACATCTCAATATTTTTGTTTGTTTGTTTTTAGACTTGTAGAAGGCAAATGTTTGAGGTTTTTAATTTTCAATCTATCTGCTGAAATTTGTGTTTATTCAATCTTTATTAGTAGATAGAGTTCAAATAATGATGATTAATAGGTGAAGGATGACAGACTGGATCATCAAGTCTGCCTTCTTCTATAAGGGATATGACAATTTAATCAAGGCTAAAGTTAATTTTCCATTTAGCAACCAAGGAGTTCAAAAGACAAATAATGCACTTCCACCTTTGATAATCTTCTCCAAAGACAAATCATACTAACCACTCAAAACTGAAATAAATGGTACAAGGTAGAATATGTCAAATGTTACTTTGTAGTCATTTTTAATGCTTTTCTCTGCTAGCTGAAATATCGTCTAAATTAAATTATTTCCTCGTTCACTGTATAAAATGTTTCTGTCTCAAATCAGAATGAAATCCAGATTTTTTGCAAAGACAAATTCTATTTGGTAAGAACTGACTGATGTGCTCTGGGGAATGCAAGGTGAGGCAGGAAGAATCAGATATGGTGGCAAGACTTTGGGGTACATTCAGGAGAAAAATGTTGTTCGGCTTGTGGCAAAGGAAATATGGGGCTTGTTTTTACTCTGTGATTAGGACCAGAGGTAAATAGGAATTTGCAGAAATTTGGCCTTAGAAGGAAGGTTACAAAGGATTAGCTATGTTTCACATAGCTGACCATTTAAGGGAGTGGTGCTCAGCAAGCTGAGTGATGAATGAGACAAAAGACTGCTGAGTTTCCCTGATCCACCCCAGATCAATCTGCTTCACAGGACATCTGTTCACAGGACATTTTGTTCTGTGGACTTTCAGTACTCTAACAAGGAGTTCTGCCTCTTCTTCTTGTCTTCTGTGGTTTGTACAAATATAGAGATTGAGGGCTGAAGAGGAAGAATTTGGACATTCCTTGTTGCTGCTGCAGGAGTAGAAAATAGCCAGGGAGGAGTTAGACACCTGAGATGATAATCATGAGATTATGTTGTTCCTTATTTATGTCCTCAAAGGAAGGAGAAGTAAGAATACTCTTCCACATTTCTTTTTAGGAAAGAAGAAAGTTCCTGTGTAATGCTTGAGAAATCAAAACTTCCTGTTCATGACTGCCTCAGTAAAAGTGATAAACTAAAAGAAGTTGGTCTTCTGCACAATATTTTTCTCAATTCTTCACCCCTTAACAATATGTATACTTCCCACAACAAAAAGTATTATTCAAATACACATCTCTAGAATGGTATGAAATGGTGGAAAAGGTATGAAATTTGGTTGCTTCAATCTGTAAAGCGGGAATGACATGAACAGAATTAAAAATGTATGGCCAGTAGGTGGTACCCTTATTCCAAATTAAAAAGGAGAGTCTAAAGCTGAAACACAGCATTAGATTAAAAATATGAAAACTTTTGCTCACTTTGTAAGAGCTGTGAACAAGGCTGGTGAGGGCTTGGACACAGCAGCTGTATGTTCAGAGGGTCTGATTCAGTTGTTGAGAAGCCCTTAAGATAGAATTCAGTATTTTGTAGTTTTCAGTGTCATGAAGCTTTGACAATTTTGGAATCAAGCTTTTATCCATTCAGCAACTTCATAGTCACACTAAGTATGCACACCTCTGACTCATGAATTGCACTACTGATAAATAAGATTAACTTGATAAAACTAAAAGCTGTTTAAGAATTTCATAATTTGTGAGAACTGTATCTATTAAATGAGACAATTCATTATTTTAGACATTTCTAAGAACACAGAAGGAATTTATGAAGAAAAGTGAGTTTAATAACATAGAACATTAATTAGTCAATATACTGTTCCTTGCACACAAACACATAAAAATATTACAAAATGTCAGTGTTTGTGTAATAAAAGTCTTGCCCAAGACATTATGGTAGAGTGGATAGCCTTTGAAACTGATCCTCAAGTTTTTGTTTAATAAACTGAGACTAGAAAAATTGAAATTACTCTGGCAGTAATTAGCTTTTATTTTTGGAAAAGTATAGAAACAAGGATGTTCAATTTAAAACATCAGCCTGAATACTCTTTGGGGTATACTGAACTAAGAATCAAAACAGTCGAACACTGAAAGTCTTTAATCTAAGTCTGATTTCAGTCACTTACAATCGAAATACCCTAAGAGGTTGCTTTTTTCATTTTTTTTTAGCTAAACCTTGAATGTGAGTAATAGTTCTCTGGAGAATGGTTATCTCTCCACTGATTATAAACTGTCTTTCCCCATCTACTGTAAATCAGATGCTTCAGTTCGGCTGCTTTAATATTGAGGATTATTGCTTTATTTTTGTTTATAAATCCTGATAGATAACAACAATACTTGGCCTCCAGATGACACTTCTGATGGCTGTTTGTTTCTCATAACATTTAATCAAACCTGAATCTCAGATATCTGTGATACGCAATACCTAAAATGGCAATGATCATCAGTACTAATGAAACTGAATCCTATCCAGAAACAATTACCAATTTTCCCCATTTATTGACCCCAAGCAAATAAAATTAATTTGAAAGTGAAACCTTAGATTATTTTTTCTTTTTTTCTTCATTCTCTTTGATTTTCTCTATTTGTAATTAAAGCCAAAATCAAAATGAAATTCCAAGTGTGAGAAATGTTGAGTACAACATCTTTGGTATTTTTACATTTATATAGAATAGAAATACATACAAAAGATCTTGCCAAAAAAAAAAAAAAAAAAAAAAAAAAAGCCTGTGTAATAATATAAATTGAGTAGCCCAATAATAAACAGACTGATTTCATTTGAAAGTACCTTCTGAACTGAACTCAGCTTCAGCTTTGGACATTCCAAGATGAACATAACGTAGAACCTACCCTTCACACTGAAAACTTGAGTATAACAGCAGTTGAGATTTGATGTCTCTAAACTTAACTTCATAGGTCTCATTAGATCATTTCTCTTCAATCAGCACCAGAAACTATATTATTAAGAAAGAATGTAAATTTCACAAACACATGTATCTAAATTTTGTACAAATTACTCTTTAAGTGAAGGAAAAGTATTAATGTGGGTATAAATTCTACTGGCTCTCTAGTTTTGCTGTTCTTTCCTACCTTCTGTATTCACCTGATATGATCCATGATGCTTCTCTGATTTCTCTCAGTCTCTACCTGCCTCCCAGTGAGCCTGGCTGCACTAGAAGCTTTTTCCTCCACCTTGTCATCTTTTAAAAAATTACTCTACTAAAGGTCATAGCTTCTGTGACCAGTCTGCTATGAAATTGAAAGGATTGATGTAGTTTTATCCTTTTTAGCTTCACCATCTCTCTCCCATCCTACAGCAGAGATTTTTGATGTTTTTTTTAAATCGAAATCTCCTGTCCTTGCACGCGGAAAATTGGAGTTATTTTACAAAGCTATGCAATCCCAAATGTCTTTTTCACTGTTAAAATCAAAGAATTGTGAAAATTACATTAGAATACTGTACAAGAATGAGTTTGGTAATCTTCTGTTTTCTCTCTCTGGGATTACAACTATGAATAAGAACATAGTCCTCTTTGTTTCTCCACAACATTCTTTCCACAGTCCCATGATTTTTCATCCTCTCATTCTGAAACTTGTTTACTGGCAGTGAAGTTTGTCTCTGACTATCTTCCATTCACACTCTTAGTGGTCTTAATGTAGCTGTCTTCACATAGTGGTGAGAAGAGTTGAATAAACTGAAGGTAGACATACAGACACAGAAACTGGGACAGCCACCAAGGTTCCATAGCAGTCTCTGTGTCTGCTCTCTGCAGCCTCATGCACTTGATAAACAGTTATCCACTGACATTATGTTATACATAGTTATTTCCATTTATGCTTTTATGTATATTAAGAAGTATATACATAATATATATGTGTTTACAAATTTCTGGGAAATACTTTATATAGTAAAAAAGTTCATTTGAACTTTTTTTTTTTTTTTTAATACAATTCAAACATGTTACTTCGGTTTTCTGTTTGGAGTTTTCTTAACCCATACAAAAAGCTTCTATTTAATACTCAGTTGACTTTAGAAGTCAGCTACCAACAGTGTTAATCTCTTTGGCTATGGAGATGGAAAATTCAGAGCTGGAATTTCAGTAAGTTTTAAAATTTATGTATGTCAAAGTAACTTTGCCAAGTCAGTATGATTTGAAATTGTGGGAAAATGCTTGTCTGTGACAATGGTTAGTAAAAATGTAACAAGAGACATGAGTGAAATTGAAGAGAATTTCTTTACAAGAACTGCTTTTTAAGATACACAACCTAACTGACTTTTTTTTCTTCTTGCAATTACAGTTTATGTAACATTATTACAGTTTATGTAAAACTAGACTAGTAAAGACGCAAAACAAACAAAAAAATATTTGCATCTGAAGAATGTGAAGACACTGAGACCTGGACCCTGTTTGGGCCTTTGTTACAGTTTTATTTTCTGGTTTTGAGAAATCCTATTAGAGTTTCTGTGCTTTACTTCATCTGTTTGTATTAACACTTTTTTCTTTCTTCTAAATATGCTTTTGATCTTTTTAGATCTGCAACAATGAGATTATTATGTATCTTGGTACAGATACTAAAGTAAAAGAGTTATAAATTTTACAAGGACTATAAACAACTGCTGAGTCAATAAATACACAGCGTCTTCTTTCTGTCTAACTGAATTCTTTGAGCTCCATTCCCTTAACTATGCCAGGACAAGCATATGTATAGCCAAATAGTAATTGATCAGGTCCATATTTTATTCTCTTCTTTGATTCATTGCCTGACTGTACTGGGTAACTGTACAAGCAACATATAGGGAGGTGGTGCAAAGATGGGGACAAAAGTGGGGAGAAAAATAAAACTCCATTTCAACTTACAGAAAATCATGCTAAGTGATTTTTTATGAATTTTTGCATAACTCTGAGCTCTAAGTGCTAATGCAATTCATCCCCACTTCTTCCTGCATCCTTTCATTTGTAGCATTTGTAGTTGTAAAAGAAAGCAACAGATCATTTTGATACAGGATGTATTTTTACAACTAATTTCCATTCTGATTAAAAACAAACAAACAAACAAAAAAACCCCACAAAAGACGGAGAAAAGTTTTCAAAGTAAACTAGTTAACATGTCCTCATCTGACATTGCCAAAGAAAATCTACCCAAATAAAAAACAGTCAACTAAGCACAACAAAGAAAAAAGAAAAAGCAAACAAAAATAAATACCTCAGGTTCATAACAGACAGTGATTGCTTAAACACAACAGAAAACTAAAAGAAGAAGTTAAGGACAGAAAAAAAAAAAAAAAAGGTGCATTATCTTTAGGAGTGTGATTAGGAATGTGATGATGTGCTTCAAACAGGAGTCTGATTGCTGAAAGTCTGTTCTGAGGTGCCATATGGGAGAAAAGATTTCCAACAAAAGGGACTAAAAAATTGAGCAGTTCACCTGGAGGTTATAAACTTATAGTTTTCCTAATTGTTTCTGTGTGTCTCTCAGAAGATAAGTATGAGGAGAAAAAAAGTTGTGAAACTTTTTGTCTTTAAAGACCAAAACCTGAAAACCAAGTCTTTTGGCAGAAGTGCAGTGAGACCACTTAAGCTACTGAGTGCAGCCCAGATCGATGCACACCCCATTTATGAAATTCTGATTATCATTTTGAATAAAGACTGTTTAGTAGAAAGGCTTAGCCATAACTTATATGATGAGGAATGAGATTCCAAATACTTTAGAACAGTTTTCAAATGCTTGGGAAATCTGCAGGAAAATACAAAAATGCTTTTGTAAGAATGAATGAGTTAAACTAAAGTCTTCCCCATAAAAATGTTTTGTAGCTATTTTATTAATCTGATTCTATTGAATTATAATGAAAACTTGAAGAAAATAAAGAATGGGAAAAAAATGTAGCTTCTGTTTTTAATTGGTATTGGAAATAATTATTTGCACCACTGTAGCTGAGGTAAATGTCTGGCCCAAAAACCACATTGGCACAGGGAAAGATTTTATTTCTTTTAATAAGAACTAGGAATTGTTCCAAGACAGTCTGACTACTGGGAGCAGAGCGTCTGACCAAAATATACTCACCAGATGTTAGATGTTTCCTTGTGGATAAATGCTGAAAATTGTGCAAACAGTGAAGTAAGGGTGGGAAGGTTCGCTCTTGTTGGTTTCAGTTTTTAGTTGTCTCTGCAGCTAATAAATGTGGGAGGGAGAAATAAAGCTAGATTTAATGGAAGAAGAAAAATGTGTCATTATTTATTGCTGAGATATTGCAAACGGCTAACTAGGGAAAATTCACAAGCTCTTTTTTTCCCCTTACCTTAATATCTTTATTACTTTGCTATTCCAAAACTCACTGCAGTTAAATATGACAGGTCACAATCCATAACAAGAAGGATTGTTTCTTATATAGAAAAATATTTTTAAAAAGAAAGCCCGTCCTATGGGCCTGTTGAAAACACGGTACAGTGAGCTGCTCTGCCAGTCTCTGCGTACTGATGTGGCAGGTTCTGCGGTGTCTTGAAGCCCAGCCTGGCAACTTGATGAAAAACCAGTGAAGTAGATTTGCACAAAGGCTCTGCACCAAGGCTTTATTGCTTCTCCTCACAACTCCAGCCCCAGTGATGTGACTTCAGACAAAGTGAGCTAGAGAGTACTTCTGCAGAGTATGGTGCATTCTGACCAGGAAGCAAGCTGGCTGATATGCCAGGTGATTTATAGCAGAAGAAGCTCAGCAAAGTACTGCAAAATTAATGGAAAATTTTCCACTAATAGAATTACATGGAATGGAATGAGTGTCACAGTGAGAAGGCAGGGCAGCAGGAGAAAACATTTTTAACTTTCTTTGTATTGAGCTTGAAATAAAGGCATGTTGTAATTCTCTTTCTCATGCTCTCCTTCCCTTATAGCTTTCAGTGCATTTATTTATTTATTTGTTTGTTTGTTTGCTTGTTTCTTTGTTTGTTTTGCTTTTTTTCCCCACCCTGTGAATATGTGTCTGCAGTAAGTGTGAGGAGTGGCAAAATCTGGATATGAAGAAGGTAATGGAAATAGGTGATGGAGAAATACAACCTTTCCCCATCTTTGATCTTAGAAAGTCTATTTCTATGAAAATAAATAAATAAAAATAACTTCTAGCCACTGATTTTCAAAGCAATGAAACATTAGCAACGTCTTTCTAATATCGTCATCTCTAAGTCTGTGGAAGATAACAGTTCAATATTTAGTAAGCATGAAAAAATATATATTTATTGAACTGAATTCATTGATTTCATGTTCAGTTCATTCAGTAGAGGTAAGGGAAATGTAATTATAGAAAGAAACTGGGTTTATTGAAGTAGAACTGGAAAATGTAATGCTTTGCTGCTGGCAGAAGAGATGAAAGTTTGTGAAAGGAATTTTTTCAGTAATTTTATTTTACTTATGCATTTTTTTACTCATAAAATCCTGAAACAAAAATACTCTAATATATTTTTAAAGACAAATAATTTTTAAAAATGTATCTATGTGGTTCCTAAATTATTTTACCAAAGTTTTTATTTTAAATCTATTATAAAGAATGGCTGTTTTTCCACAGTTCAAAAATAAATTAATATTAAGGTCCCAAATATAACAAAGTAATAAGCATATGTTACCAATTGTTTATGGTCAAGGTAAATATATCAATTATAATCAATAAGCAAGAAAAGTAACACCCATTTACAAAACGTGTGCAACAGCTTGTTGGGTATATATTGCCCAAGCGATTGTATTCTATAGTATTGGCTTAGTATCAGAAGAAAGAGTGATTTGTTGAAGAAAAGTTAGTGTTCAAATTGTTTTTAAGACTACTTTGTTCAAAAAATGGTTTATTTCTTTATCCAGAGAGTTTAAAGGTCTTTGTGCTGAGAGTATTTATAGATATCGTTATAGATAGATAGCAGCCTTAAGGAGAAGGATTGGCAGTGTCAGCTGATTAAAGAAACAGCTTTTGCAGCACAAAAGACAAGCAGTATTCCGGGCTACATAAAGAGAAATGTGACCTGGAGGGAGGTGATTCTGCCTGTCTACTCTGCTCTTGTGAGACCCCACCTGGAGTAATTTTCCAGTTCTGGAGCCTGCAACACAAGAAAGACATGGAGCCATTGGAACAGGTCCAGAGGAGGGCCACAGAGATGATCAGAGAGCTGGAGCAGCTCTACTACAAGGACAGGCAGAGGGAGCTGGGGCTCTTCAGCCTGGAAAAGAGAAAGCTTCCAGGGGGACATTATAGCGGCCTTACAGTACCCAAAGGAAAGTTGGGAAGGGAGTTTTTGTAAGGGCATACAGAGATAGAACAAGGGGGAATGGTTTTAAACTGGAAGAATGTAGATTTAGAAAAGATATTACAAATAAATTATTTACTGTGAGGATGGCTGGACACTGGAACAGGTTGTCCAGAGAAGTTGTGGATACCTCCTCCATGGGGGGCATTCAAGGCCAGGCTGGATGGAGTTTTGTGCAACCTGATTTAGTGGGAAGTGTCCCTGCCTATAGCAGGGGGCTTGGAACAGACGACCTTAATGGTTGCTTCCAACTCAAACCATTCTACGATTCTGTGCGTGTTTCGTGCAACTACTTTATTAACACACATACTTGCATACATGCGCACATTAGCCTAAAAAGCCTCTTTGCCTATTTTTTGGGGGGTTTGTGTTTTTCTCTGTGAAGAGCAGTTAAACAGTCTCAAGCAAACATTTTATCTCCTTTGAGGGAATACACTGCATATCTCATTCTGAATCCTCCCAATACCATAGACCTTTAAAAAAAATTGCTGGCTGTTTTGTGTCATTTATCCCCCAAATATAAGAGTTTCTGGTTAAAGAAAAAGTACTCATTTCCAGAAGAAAATGTGCAGATGCGCAGATGGGAAAGAGCTGAGGTATTACGAAGACGGGAGACCACATGTTGATATTAATATGCAGTTTTTAGTTGGAGAAGGGAAGGAACATATGGAAGAAATTGTGTCTTTGAAAGGCAGCAGACAACCACTGGAGAGAAGACCTGTTTGGGTCTTCTTTTTTTTCTTCCTTGAAAGATGCTATTCAGCTATGTGAAGGAGAGAAACCTGGCTCAATTTGCAAATGCAAAACCAAACTGCTGCCAGGAAACATTTTCAGGAGTGATTAACAAAGCCAGTTTGCTTTACTAGATTTTCATGAAGGTAAAAAGGTATGCATCTGATTTTGACACAATCAAACAGAGCGTCCTTTGCTTTAAGGCAAAAAAAACCCTAGCACTTTTTCTTTAAAAGGGTGTCTCATTATAGAATGCTTATTGCCTTCACAGGAGATGTGATGTTTAAATCTACTGAGCACTAAGTGAAAGAAGTGATTTTGAGAAACAAACAACAGAAACTGTCCCAGTTTCCTGAATGAAGGTGAAAGGGTTTTGACAGTATTTACCCACCAAAATGTTAATTTATTCAGTATTTAAATTAAAGAGAGGAGGAAGGACTGCTTGTATGTGTTGCTAAAAGTGTAGCATGAAATTAGAATTGATTCTGAGGCTGCAGATAAACTGAAATCTCACAAGTGGTGGAAGCACAAGAAAGCTCAAGAGACTCAGTATTAGCACATATTGCTGTGAAGGCATAATTTATGCCTAAAGCCCTCTGCTGTTGCAGGTACAATGTGTACCAAGGAAAGGCAGAATATTCTAAATATCAGCTTAGGATTTGGTTTGAGCAGGAGCTCTAAACCCAGATTATCAGAACAAGCTGAAGGTACTTTTGGGAAAGGAAAGAATACAAGAATCCATTGTCAAATTTCTTTTCTTCCTTGGTCACATATAGTTTTGTCCCAAGTTAAACGTATGTAAATGTAGTACATATAATTAAAAAGAAAAGTGAATCATAACATGATTAAAGAGAAGGGCATTAAGCCAACGAGTCTTTTCCAATCTTACATTTATTTTTTTAAATATTCTGGATACCATAGTAAGAACATGAACTGTTCCTTGTCACATGTTCACCCCCCAGTCTGTTAGACATAAGTATTCCAGTGCTACCACACAGCAAGCTGGACAGACAGCCTGTTATCTTTCGTGTGTACCTCATCAACGTGCATGCCCAAGGCAATGCTTTTTAAAACTGAATCTATTATTTTTATTGAGACGGCAAAAATAGAACAGTTCTGGGGGACATCACAGGCTCCCTTTTACTGTAAAAGGGATAGTACAATGATGATACTCTGACAAAGAACAACCCTTAAATAATAAGTTAGTTTAAGTGCAATCATACTGCAGAAATATACCTGGCTGACCCTGTTGCTCAGCAACACATACCTTGTCTCCACAGTATTTATTTAACCTTTTCTTGTCATCACGTTACTCTCATCTCTTCTGCCCAAATTACTACAGATAGATGAAGCCTGATCACAAAAGAAACCTTGAACCTGTTTTTAAAAATTTAAATGAATAATATATATATATTTTCTTGTTAATGTGTTTTCTAATACCCTCGCTTCATGCAGTTATCTAGGAAGAAAACCCTCTCTAATTATGCCAGGGGAAAGGGACCAAGAAACTAAGTACTGTGCTTTTGCTGGTGTTAAAAAAAAAAAAAAAAAAGGCTAGTGCATTCAGAAACTGAAACGTTTTATGCAATACAAACACAGTATCTTCAACTGAGAATTTGCAGACTGAGATCTCCATGGCTGCCAGTCAAGTTTCTCTGAACTGGAAAGAGCAAACCCAGTGTTAATGAGTAAAAAGCAAAGAGGAGGGAAGGCAGCTATTTAACCAGCTGAACAGAGGAAATTAGTGTCAGCTGTTGATATTTGGCTTTATTCATTAAATGTGAACCTCTCGCGTAAGTCTAGCAAAGAGTCAGAAAAGGGTTTAATTAATAATGTAACCCTACATAAAGTACTTTCAAGTTCAAGAGGGAATTTAAGAGCCTTTTTATGGCTTTAAGGGCAAAGTGGAATTTTATTTGAGAGTTTGTAATAGCTAATATGAGAACTGAAAAACATCTAGAAATAGAGCTAAAAAAATAGCTTAGATGTCAGTTCAATTTTATACCAACAACACCAAATCAGTGCTTATGGAAATGTTATTGTAATGAATCCATCTCTGTAGTTAATTTAATCCTTAAACTAACGTATAATAAATAATAAGATTGAAGGGGGAGGTTTATCTTTCTTATTTTAAAGATGAACAAATTATTTTCATAAGAACTGCAAATTAACTTTTGTGAAGAAGACACTGAATATCCCTTCTGTGAAAAGTAACTACAGCAACAGTGCTTCAGATTACAAAGTATATTTAAATATTTAAATATTTGGTTTCTATGTATCATATGTCTTTATATAGTTTTATATGCATTATGTTTAATAATACAAAAGGGATGGATCTCCTGTATGTTTAGTTATCTAGTAATTGAATATTCAGGCCAAATGACTTTCATAGACTTCTCAAAGGAATAAGCAAAGACAGGTGGACCTTAGACATCTATGGTACACTGATGTGACTCCAGACATGTTCCTCCTTCTCTTCATTTACATCAGGAGCAGCAATCTGGCCTTAGTCTCTATAAGCCTGACTGTGCTACTTACTGTCAGGGGTCCTGAACCCCTTAGCAACACAGGATGCATTTGCTGAATCAAAATTAGTAAAAGGGGCAGTAACTTAGAAAATGCAGTGCAGAGATAACAAAATACATCTGTTCAGAAATTATTTGGATTTCAGCCTTCTTAGATGGCTAAAAAATAAGGAAAAATAAAAAGATAAGAGAAATATTAGCTTCTATGCAAAAAAAAGAAAAATAGTTAACATGTTCGGACTTTTATAGGTCAATAGTGTTTTGGTTAAAGAGGGTAGAAATTTTATAGCTTTTATTTCCAAAGACTGAGAGAAGGACAAGTATTAACCCCCTTGTTTTGCCTTATCTGCAAAGCTATTCAAATGGTGGAGACACTTCAGTACACTTGTCTTAAATATAGAATACGAAAACAAAAGTTCTTAGTTTGTTTTCATTATAATTCATCCATATTTTCCACCTGTTTACTGTAAAACATTATGCTGTATCAGCTGAGAATATGATGTTGCTTGAGTTCATAATTCATGTTCTGTATTACTACTGTTGAACACGTAGTCACAAAGGACTGTAAATTTAACATGAGATGAAGCTAGTAAAAAATACAATTTCCAGAAGAATCTCTGAAGTGCTTCATGATTAAAACTACTTGCATCTGTGGTTCTGCAGTTTAAATGATGCCTATGTTCTCTCTTTTTTTTTTTTTCCAGTAGCTTTTCAGTTTTAAGTTATTATAATTTCTTCTTTATTTCACTTTTAATAAATCATTAATGATCAGGATCCGAATTTCCTCTTAAAAAGGAAAAAAAAAATTGGTCCCTAAAAGAGAATAAGCAGAGTGTAAAACAGAGCACCATGTTAAAGATGTCAAAGCATTTATCTACAAACAGTACATTAATTATCCTTGTGGTAACAAATACAGCAAATAAGCTAAAACTGACAGCTTTTGTCTTTTGAGTTTATTTGTTCTTCAAAACCTAGGAGCTCGGTTCTTCTTTTACTTCACAAGGAGCAGTACTTTACTTCCCTAGAATTTGCTATATCAAAGGGATCACACTATTTTTAGAAAGATAAAAGACAAATTGGCTTTTAATTAAGAAAAGAAAAACAAATCCCAGGGGAATTATACGATAAGTAGTCCCAAACAAGCGCTAATAGAAACAATACATGAATGTTCAGTTAAGAATAGACAGATCAATGTGCAGAACACAACGTAAGATTTCCAGTAATAGTATTTCAGTGTGAAAATACTGACATTTTGTCCACAAATGAACACAAGAAATACGCTAACCAACAGTGTACATCAATTAACAGAGACACTGCCAATCTTATGTTTCATCTGCATTTTTATAAAAAAAAGAAAATCCAAACTTCAGGAAGCATCAGTGAACACATATACTTCCAGTTAAATATTTCTCTTTCCGAAGGCAAACACTTTTAACACATGAAGAAGCTGTCTGAAGACCAGTTAACACTACTTTTTTTTTGGGGCATTTTTAGGCAGAAAAAAAATAGTTGGCAGCAATTTCCATGTTAATGAGTTGGGTAAAATATGAGTTACTTGGAGGAGGAAGTGGAATGCACACACTCAAGTGAATACTCAGACATTCTACAGGACAATGTTCTTGCTTCTCCTGAGTTAAATGAATCTTTTTTTTTTTGTTTGTTTTCAAATCAAATAAAATACAAGAGGAAGGCTAATGCATGCCTCTCATTCCCAGAACATACTGCTATCCACACCTGAGGCAAGCTTCCTTTGAGGGCATATGCTTGACATCCATGAATTTTACTCTCATAGATAGGGAAGAGCCTGTAGCCAGATGAGCTTTTATTACCACATCTGTATGGTGCAGGAGATAAAACTCACTGCTAGTGTTTTAGAAAGGAAAGCAGTTGTGTTCTGCTCTTGAAGGAATAGTGATAAGTACTGTGACTTTTTTTAACCCAGTAAGCTGTAGATCCGAAGCTTACAATCTCCTAAATCCAGAGAATCAAGAAAGTTAGCATATGTTGATCTCGCCATTTTCAAGCAGATGTCTGTTCAGCTGACATGTCCAACTCCTCCCAGCTGTTGCACCATGGCCAGGCATCAAATGCCACTGTCTAGGCCTCAGTTTGAAATTGCATTTCTGTGGATTATTTAGAATACAACTTAAAATTATTTTGTTTACCATAAGCACAACAAAAAATGTATTGTTGGGTAAGTTTTTGCACAGTTGAACTGATTATTTTCATTTCTAGTTCATAAAATACTCTTTAAGCTTTTGTTAGTGCATTTAATGTGTATCATCCATTCACACTGTGTATGGTTTTGACTGCAAGAACATTATAACTGAGTATTATAGAACATATAGACAGTCCATCCATATTTGGAAGATTTGGTTGGAAATACTGCATTTCTGAATAAAAGTAAACATTCCTAGTCAGCCTAGTTATATTTGCTTTGGCACTAATAGTTGACCATCAAGGAAAGGAAACATAGAAAGACATTTCATTGAAAGCCTCATGTTGTTGTCCTTCTTGTGTCAACAAATTATCAACTAGTTAGTTGACAATCATGGGAAATCACTGTTAAAAAACAGGTCCTTAAAAGTTTTTATAACCATTTGAGAATGGTACTTATTTTTCATTAAGAAAAATGTGATATTTTCCTTTCCAGATTGGATGTGTATGTTGCTTTTAAGATATCTTTCCGTAGACATATAAGAATAACAGAGATTTAGGTCTGTATTAAGGAGAAAAGACTCTTAAAGGCAAGGATATTTTTACAAGTTATGTGCAAGTATGTGCAAAAATATTTATTTAAAAATGTACCTTGCCTCTCAGTAGGAGATTTTCCAAATGTAGACTTGATTTTGGCAAGATTTGTGAATCAGGAAAAGCAATATCATTACTGTTTTGTGTAGATTTTCAAATAATTTTCTTTTCTGAAATAGCTATGTCAGGTTTGGATGTACTGAGTACAGTAGTTCACTCTTGGTCAGTGCAGACATTCTTGAAATTTAATCCTTGCCTCCCAAGTTTAACTAAAACCCATACATGTAATTGGATGATAGCCGCAGTATTCATGGGTTTGATAATAGAGTGTTCATCTGTGTCACAGTTGATATTCCTATGGACTTTTTAGTGTCTACTGAGAATGTCTGCAGAATTTCTTAGAGGAAAAAAAAAACAGCTGTAGATTCTACTCATGCAAATGTATGTGTGTAATATAAGTCACATTGCCACACATTGCCATATAGCTTCCCTGTGTGATACACTGGAAACCCAGAGATGACACTGAAGTCTTTAGGACTGAGGAAACTTTCTGCTTATTGGCTCAAGCTAGGTAAAATAAATTTGTAGGGAAAAACTTGAGGCCATTAAAAGATGGTAACAGGACCAACATGATAAAATTTAGAGAACGATAGGAAAAAAAAAAGATCAGAAACATATTAATTGCTCCTTAAATCAGTAATCTTCATTTCGCATGTGGTCTATTGCCTAGACATCAGCCAGTAAAGAAAGGTGTAGCATTCACTACCAATTGCTTAACCTGGTACACTTTACGTTTGTATCATGTATAGGTTGGATGTGTAAGTAGGGAAGGTGGAAAAATTTTCAGGAAGCCATGCAGCTACGTGCATAATTTTCACAGGGAGTTCTGCATCCATTAAAGAAACAGAAAATTATGAAATTTAAATATGTTATGAAACTTAAGATGCCTAAGAGAAAAAAGTTGCCCTCGGGGTGCCTGGATTTGATACTGACATCTGTACTCAAGCAGAATGTTTTCTTACTATGAGGAATTTTATTTGAATGAGATTGAATTGTTCCCCTAACTAATATAAAACATTAGTAATATTTCTTTTACCAAGGAAAAAGAAAAAACAATATTTGTTGAGACAGAATAATAGATGGAATTATCTATTTTTCACATAGTAATCATGTCAGATTCGTAATTTTACATACATTCCCTTTTGAAAAGAATTTTCAATGACAAGCCACAATATTTTGTTACAGTGCTCAGAATGAAATTGTCAGTTTCAGGACAGACATCCTTGTCACAATTGCCTTTAAAAGAAACATATCACCAACTATTTTACAAATGCATACTACCATAACATTTTAAATTTGAATGTGCATAAGGTGGAATCCAATTTCCATTCGCAACATAGTGGTCAGAGCTTTAAACATTTTGGTAATTATAATATGTTTTGTCTTGATCTGAATAGTCCAGAAGATCTCTCTATAAAGAGAAATTACAATTAAAAAAAAAAAAAAAAGAAAAGAAAAAGAAAAAGAAAAACAAGAGGATTCAAGATCTCAAGAAAAGTTTCAGAACTTTGCATTTCCTATAAAATTCAAAATTTTCAACAAGTAAATGCTTGTATATTGCCAGGCCAAACTAGTAAAAAATAAATTGCTTTTTTTGATAATTTTATTGTTTCCCCAGATTTCCTGTGTCTCTAGGAAAGAGTTGGAAATAAATCAGTTTATCTGGGAAATGGTACCAGTTGGGACCCAGTGGATTGCATTTAATGTGTACTTTCTCAGGTAGCTTTGTTTTATTGACTTGATGTTTGAGAAGTCCAGATGCTAATGCTCCTAATGATTAGCCACTCTTTTTGACTTTTGGTAACAAGAATTCTCATGCAGCTAATATCAAACAGAACTTTGTGCTCTACATCTGTCATTTCAAAATTCCCATTTTTGAATTCCCCTAGTCTCAAATATGTAGTACATTTTCTCCCTATTCTACTCCCTACAATCTTCTCTCCTACTTCCAAGGCCCCATGATGCAAAATGTCATTTTGCCGGTCTTCAGTTCCAGTGATAACTTTAATCTTACTGATCTTAATAGGCTTTTCAAATACAATCCCATAAAAGTCCCCTGTAGAAGGAGGCTTGCCCCAGAAGTACTCATCAATGCTGCTGTAAGCCTTGCTTGCTTCATAGTTTTCAAATACATTCATATTGGTGTGCAAGTTTGCAGGGGGGTTGTCAGGGATATCAAATGATTCCTCTTCAAAATCATCATCCTTCAGTTTGTTTTCAGCTCCTTTGTAAGATGAATAGTATCCCATGTGCTGGAACAGTGATGGCTTAAAACGTATCACTTCCTTTTGAGCTAACAGCCCACGAAAGTGGATCAACAGCCAATCGCAAGGCATTTCTTGGTAAAACATCAACAAAAAATGGGCCAGACGTGGGAGGTCATGGGAGTGGTAAAGCTTTCCAATATACCCCAGTTTGGAGAATTCCAAAGTTACCCAGTAGGATCCTTCTCTTGAGGTAATTACTTTCTTAACAGTGGTCAAAAAGTTCTTTGAGCAGCGAACATCATCTTCTAGCATCACATAATAGTCAGAAAGATTAGCACAAAAGTTAAGCAGGAAAGCATAATCAACGTTTTGTTTGGATCGAAACTTCACACGGTCTTCTGGGTCATTGTAATTTCTCTTGAGACCATCCAGTATTGGATAATGCTCCTCAGGGACGTGAATAACTATTAGTCTGCCTGCAATTATGTGATGTGCAAATTTCTGTGAAATATCCAGGACCATCCCTTCACACCAGGATGAATCAAAATCTGCCAGCTGTACTACCACTGTGATTTCTTTAAGTTCCTCATAACTTGACTGTTCAAATATGGACTTGATGGTCTCAAGCAAGTAGTTTCCTTTTTTCCGTTTCACAGAAGATAGCCCAATTGTAAGATACCCTGTACAAAAGAGAAATCAGACAAAAACAGAAAATCTGACATTGCAAACTAGTTTCAGAGCTATCATGTAGGGCTGTGTTAACGTTAAATAAAGCTTTTGAATGGTGAAGTCTGAGAATTTGTTGTGTGAACCTACTGAGATTCATACAGCAAAGAATGTTTATTCCTTTTTCATGAAACAAGAATCACGCTTCATACTGCAGTGAAATGGACAAAATCATAAACAATGTGAATGCGTATGCCTGGACAGGAAAAAAACTACTGATACAAAATTCAATGTTAAGACTATTAAATCTGCTGAAAGAAAAGAGATTATGATTTATGATTCACAGAATATTTTTGAAACAAGGCACTGTGAAGTACAGCACCAAAACATGAACTAAACTTTTATCATTTTAAGTACTATACAGAACTAGTTCAATTTATGCATGTATTTACCATTTTATGAATGTTGCATGGATAATTTCTCTCTGCATTTTCATTTTCATTTTAATTGAACTTGTCCAATTTTCCCCTGTTGAATTTTTTTCTAACTCTCTTTCAGAACTCACTGAGTAAGCATACATAAGTCACTTTTGCAAGATATAATTTGGACATCATTTTGAAATAGAAGAGAACTACTGCATATCTGTATTTCCATAAACTGCTTTTAATGCTGCTACATTTTGCTGGGGAGTGATGCATCTTCACTGTAAGCAAACAATTTTAATCTCTGCTTCCTTGCAGTTATTACTACTACATATTTCTTTCCTGGCAGTCCAAATCAGTACTTTCGGATATCTTCTGACATATCTCTATTTTAACGTAACAAATACTAAGACTTGATAATTAAGATGAGTCTGCCCCAACTTTCTTAAAAAAGTGATTTGTAAAAGATTACTCTGATACGGTGATGCATTTTCTTCAGTCTAAATTCCACTTAAAATGTAATTGTACAGTGAAGTACAATCTCTAGAAGCCATGCATGCTGCCTACATAGTCAGAATTTTCTCAAATCTAGTTTGAACAAACTATACCTTATAGATTTCAATGAAGATCAGCAAGTCACAAGTGATTCTATTTTACTGTCTGTGCTTGGACTTCTAAGCCCTGTTTATGCTGTTGAAATGACTGATTTGGAAGGACTGCTGGATAAAATTGAAGTATGTCTATATTTCACTTCAAGATGAAAGTCTTGAGCCCTGCTTGAAGTCAGAATGAGCGTATAGTTTGTTTGGCTGGGAGAAGGCTGGGAGAAGAATCCTCCCCTACCATCTTCATAAATAGTGCAACTCCTATCTCCAGTTATCATAGTTAAATGAACAATGAATTCCAGCTGCAAGACTGATCCAACACGGGGCCTGAAGGCTGTATATGATCCCAATCATATTGACTGTGCAGGCACAGGCTGTGTCTAGTCTTGGGGAGTGGCTGCGGAGCACCATCATCGTCTGCATAGCTCTCGGTTCCTGAATCATCTCTCCCAGCTTTGGAGGAGATCCACAGAAATATCCACAGATCATCTAGAGCTGCCTGAAGGACAGCTTATGAGGCAGGCATGCGATTAGAAGATAAAGAAGTTGTAGGACACTCACTGCTGGGGCTGAATTAGCAGCCACCCAGGAATTGCCTGTGCAGACATATCCGTCCCACCACACTCTCTCAGATCCTCACCGTTTAACTAATTTATCTTGCCTAGAAATACCACAGGAACCACATGGATTTCATCCATTTTAAAATACTTCATTTCATAACAGATTGCAGTTACTTACTTTTCCTTGGCAAAGGCGTGCCAGCTAGGTAGCGATAGGAAATGTTTATAGATCCTGAGAAATTAGACAAATCTTTGTATGTGTGAGTATAGCGCTCTGGGTTGAGCTGGTGCGTGGCTGTTTCTCTGATTAATTGCTTGTCCCCTTCCTATTAGTGAGAAAACAAGAAGAATAGGAGAGGGAGAGAGATAGAGAGAAACACATTTATGAATGCTAGCCAGAAGGGCAACAAAGACAGGCAGGTTTCCAAAAATAACATTTTTCAATGTCAGCTTTCTTGAAAGCATGTAGATGTTACCTCATTTTTTAAAACCCATACTGAATATCACACATTTTTGGTTGCAGGAAATAACCTTTCAGATTATGGTAAAAAGAAAAGAAGAAAAAATAGTTTAGACAAAAATTCTTTAAATGTTCTTTTTTGAAAGGTTTTGGATCAGTTAATTATCACAAAAAAATGATGGCATACAGGAAACAGGGAAATGAGGACATCAGTTCACAACACGTGAGATAATTTTCCTTGATAGAAGAAGAGGTGGAAGAGATCTTTTTGAAAATATTTTCAGTGATTAAAAGCAAAACAGCCCAAACCAACCCTCAAACAAGAAAGCTATCAAAAAAGCCCTAAATAGAGCAAAAAGCAGAAGAGCAGTTTACCTCACGACATTCTCTCTCCCCATCCCCTATTCTTGTTTATTTATTTTATTTTATTTTATTTTATTTTATTTTATTTTATTTTATTTTATTTTATTTTATTTT
>JAPSGF010000006.1:3386116-3412993 GCA_035772895.1 Perdix hodgsoniae | reverse complement strand
AATAAGAAACGGTCAAAAAAAAAAAAAAAAAGAGGAAAAAAAGAAAAAAAAGAAAAAAAAGGGGAGGGGGGGGGGGGGGGGGGGGGGGGGGGGAAGAGCAAATTAAGAATAAGACATGGAGCCAACTGGGGAGTTGGCAAATGGAATAGGAAAAGATTTCAAAAACAAATCAAGAGGAACACCATCAGCAGTGATAATAAGAGCACTTTCAAAAACATCTGGGGGAGTTTGAAGCAATTACTGAAAGAAGAAAATACTGCTAGGAAAAAAATAATAAAAATTGATAAGCCAGGTCAAATTCAATCACAATGAGGAAATCATGAATAAATCAAATAGTGTAAAATCTTAGTGCTAGTGCTGTTAGAGAAAGCGTTATATCAGTAATGGAGTAACATACTGGAAGTATGAGTTATCTTTTCAAAAGTTCAAAAAGTACTAGGATGGCCTTAATTGCATTCACAAAGTTAAGAATACTGCAGTGGGTAATGCAGTGAGTAAAATGTTTTTAATTAATATCACTAGTAAGACATACATTGTTGTGATAAATTCATACAAGCATTTTACTATTTACATATTGCTCATATTTCATATTATTGTATTGCTATTCCGATCCAGCGAAGACTTCACCTTCCACAATATTGGGAAGTCTATACTGCCCCATTAGATGAGTCAGACAAAGAAGAATTATAAAGCCATTTGTTAGTATAACTTAAAATCAAGAAAGAAGACTGCCTAATTGTATCACAATGCTATATGTTTAGTTTAGTCATTTTATTCATTGTAAGCTCCACCTTTTAGGCTATCATGCCCTTCCATTGGGCCCAGTCCAGTTTCTGATGAACTTGAAATTCAAAATATTACTAATACTTCACATCATACTTTTCATTCTCCTGTGAGACATCAATAGGGTACATATAAATTGCAGGTTATGTTTGTTACATTCTCAATAACCTACTTGTTGAAATTCTTAACAGACTTTTTGATTATTTATCTATTTATTTATTTATTTATTGCTATCATTGACTTACACTAGGTGTCATTTCCATCTAATTGTTCACACTGTAGCACCGAACCTAGAAGATTCAAATCTGGGAAACAGAATATGACAAAAACATAGAATAAAAGCAGTGAAAAGAAATTATTTATACAAGAGCCTAAAAGTAATATGGAGTTAATGTAGATTCTCTTCTATAATTGTATTTCCTATCATTATGTAATGTAGTATTTACAGGTGTGATTCGTAGTATGGACTGAAGAAGGAGCTTCTAGTTTACATGAATATTCCAGATGTAGGCAATTCCTACATTAAAATTGAAGGAAAACAAGAAATACAGGAAATACAGAATACATTCTGGCTTATAAATAGGTATCTGATAAAAGAGATCTTCTACATTCATTTTCTCCTATACTTAGAACAAAAAGTAAAGGACAGTTCAGATCTACTGACACACCTGTGTGTGTTGTGTATTGATTACTTCATCAGGACGCATTTTTCTGTTAACTGTACAACAAAAGGAGGAGACTACAGGAAATATGAACCTTAATGATTTAGCAGGGATGTATTTTATTGTTCCAGAATTTCTTTCATCTAAAAACTTACCAAAACATAACCATCTTCAATGTACAAGTTCATGAAGAGCAAGCAAATGACAAGGATGCCTAAGAATGACACTGCTGATCGTTTCCGCAAGCATCTCATTTTATCAAAATATTTCAAGTTGTGTCTCATATGAAGAAAGGCATACGGAGGTGTCACCTATGAAAAAAAATCATAGTGTTACAAGAACTCTTCATCTACCTGATAGGTATGAGTGCAAAACAATATGCATCAAAGCTCTTCAAATATACATTGAATATACTCTTTAAGGTGGGATTTACTCACGTAATCTTGGTCATCTTCAAGCTAAATCTATAATCCTACCTATAATTTAACCTTCCTTTTCTAGTCAATAAAGAAAAGCACATTTTATCCTACCCATTTTATGCTGGCACTATAAAAATGTTGTGACAGGAGAGCATCAGCTATTCAGTTCCCCCCTGCATAAATTTCTTAGATTCCATCTAGATGACTAACAAAGATGATTTGTACCTGTACTTCCTTTCAGATACAGCTGAAGACAAAAGGCCAGGAAGAATTTATTGCTCGTCTAAATATCCTTGTCAATGGGAAAGGTGAGGATATTCCCAGGCGTGAATGAAGCAACTTTCCTGCAGAAAGGGGGCAGCATCAGGAATCTGCAGTACCCCTCAGCCTCAAACACTTGTATTAGTATGAAAAAAGACTTCCATCGGAGTTGTTATTTTCTCCACTGATTGTAGAAGAAAGATCAATGTCTACCTTAGACCGAACACATATAGCTGTTGGAAAGCCCTTGTTGCCCCAATTAAACAAATCAAAGAAAAGTGGCACAAAGAATCAAGAAGCTCATTAGTAGAGTTCAAGATCAAGAAAGAAGGCTGTCTAGTCATATCACAATGTTGCATATTTATTTTAGTGATGTTGCTATTTAAACAATATGAAAGCCATTCTTGGATATCAGATCACAAACGTTAACTGGTTCTAATGTGTTTAACTACTTCTCTTTGAACTACATTTGATTGAAAATTCTCTGACCACAAACTAAAATGAAAACCACACAGCTTCCAGATTGCATTGCTCACACATTGAGGAATTCTTCACTAAAAAGTAGATTATAAACTCATTGTTTATGTTTTCAATGTTTTTAAGTGCAAAAGTATTATGGCTGTTGTTCATAACAATGTATGATTTGTCTATAATATTTAATATATTGAAAACATATGAATAGAGTGCAAAGATCTACTAATCTACATGAAGAGGTAAATAGAACTACATGTGCATGTTTAAACTCTGTATTTAAATACCTTCATTTTTTTTAAGTGCTGAACATCTAAACTGACAGAAAATGTATCCAACTATGAATTCCAAACAAGATTTATCATGTCAAGTTGATAGTTTTCTGGACTACTGATGAAAAATCTTTAAAATGTAGAATTCAATCTATATTTACTTTGCCAAATTAATTAAATATATCTGACAGTCCATTAGACTCTAGAGAAATGAGAGGTAAGTACATCAAGTGTAAGTAGTGCAAAAATGTAACTAAGTTTTTTGCATATAGATGAACTGCAGTGGATGGATACTGGCTGCTTTTAATATCATTGGCTTTAAAATCACTATGTTGAGAACAGTAAGAGCAACTTCTATCTTGCATGAAGGAAAAGAACTATTAATGAACAACTAAGTATTTTTCATAAATTGGACAGACTTGTCCCTGTTTATTTGAGAATGGGCAGAACCAAAGCAGACTGATCACCATGAATCTGAATAAGTCCAATGTAGGCATTTTTTTTAGGTTACAGTAGTCCTTTGCATTTTCTTACCGTCTAATGGAAATGAGCACCAAGAACGAGCTATTTAGGCCATGAATCTTCAAACTCTTGCTCTCCATCCACTGATAGCACAGTGATTACTGGGGATCCGTGGATTCAACAGGCTGTCAGAGGACACCGTATCAGTTGTGGAAATGAAAAATTGCCCCTGTTCTAGATTTGGCCATGAAACATATGTATGTATATACATATATGTATGTATACTTACATATATGTATATATATATATACATAAATATAAATATAAATACATTTTCTCACACTTGAACTATGCCTTTTCAAAGCAACACACTCTTAAAAACTGATGAAATTAATACTGGAAAGATTAGATACTGCAGTTCTTAGAAGTGGTGTGAGACACCCTGACTGCTGAAAATTCAAGCAGCAGGACATAGAGTGCTTACAACCACTATCAGCTTTAGGGATATCAGAGATGTGCTGCAGCTGCATTTAGAGAAGTTTTCCTTTGGAATGCTTGGGAATAAATAAGTGGCTTTACAGACACAGGATTACTGTTCACATTGCTGATTGCACTGTGATACCTCCCTTGTCCTTGCTTTGATCAACTTGACCGAAGTCAGTAAGTGTGAGGAAGGTGTTTGTAAATATGTTTGCTGATTATATTTTCTTCCTTTAAGGACCAGCAATTTTCATTAGATAATTACTTTGTTGAATTAGGAACAGACGTTGCTGGAATTACACAAGTGAGAGTGGAAGAAGGCTATTATTATTAATGATAATAGAGAACTATTAATGCAGAAAGATAATTGTTCAATATGGCCAACATTCAGTAGAAATTGCTTACATTTCTTGTGTTGGTTTCACACAAGTCATTAAAACGTTCTTGATTACAGATTGGTTGATCAAGGTTGATTTTTTTATGCTACCAATCAGAGGAACTACAGAGAAGAACATCCAGTTGTGAAGAAACCTCTGCTGACAGCACTTCACGGAGGAGACACAGCTGCAATCACTAACACCAGATGGCAGTGCAGATGCATGCTTGCAAGTCTTCTACCTGCTCCAAAACCTGCTTCATCCAGACAGTTTGTCTGAATGTACTACTTGGCATACTTAAAATGTAAGCCTTTAGCTAAAAATATTCAAGCCTCATACATATGGAATTCCTTACATTTTCCTAGAACTGCTTTTTCTTGCATCACTATTTCCAATCTGTAACATGGCACTTTGAAACACTACAAAAGCGAAATATGAAAGGATAAAAAGATAGTGCTAGACACTGTCAGTCGTCTTTTGAAAAAATAATATCAGAACTTCTCACAAAGATTTTTCTGCTGTTCTCTAAGCCCATTTGAGCAGAATATACTCTGTCATACAAAACTAAGACTCTGAGATTGAAAAAAACACCATAAACCTTCAACTTATCAGTTATGAAGCTATAACTTTGCCATAGGATTTTATGCTTTCATTATTCATGCACAATTAAGTAGATATTAGAATGCTATAACTGCAATTTGTTTCGTAAAGCTTGCATTAAGCAGTTAAAATGTAGCTATTAATACACGTGTATGGATCCTAATTCTTTTCCTTTCTAGATGAGATGTATCATTTTCTTCCCTCTCTTTAGACTCCAAAACTCTAATATACATTTGTATTCACATGTGCTTGTGCTGTTATGCATAGTAATTTGAAACTATAATTCTTGTGACTTTCTAAGATGATACAGACATGAAAAGACAATGAACTAAAATACGCAATCAAATACTTTGCAGAGAGAAACTGTTTTTTATAAGACCTGCAAAAGTGTGAAGGCTTTGTAAAGATCAGAACTGATTTTCACATAATAATGTGATGCTTTCTTTTGCAGAATTTGCAACACTCAACAGAATTTTTAAAAAATGTTTTAGAAAGCAAATTCTGAGTGCACTTCTAGTAATAGTCTATTCCTAATAGCCAAGTCTTTGAAACAGACAAACATAGTTAAATTTAAATTTAAAGCTGTTAAAAGTTTTAAACAACTTTCAATTGTGATGTCCAGGTGGCTTTTTCCAAGAGTAAAAAGTGGCTAAAAGCAAAGCTTCTTCCTTGTTTACCCCTTTTCAGAGGTAAGAGGATATTTTTGCCAGCTCTGCAATAATTTCTATGTACCATACATATGCAATTTCACTGTGAGAAACCATTTCATATTCGATCTTGTCTAATTCTTCATGACTTTCTGACAATACTTGCCACATTTTCTTTGTCCCACTTTCAGAGACTACTGCTCAATTACCTGATCTATTTCCTTTGCTTAAAAGATAAATCTTAAAAGGCCCTGTGGTTTTCCTTTACAATCTAAACATAAACTTACCTAACCGATAAGGTGGATCTACTTGTATCCATAAATGTAAAGAGGCGCAGCAATGGCATCATCTATTATGTTCTGAGTTGCGGTGCTCAGGGACATGATTTAGTGGAGGGTTGTTAAACAACAACTACCCTAAATAGGGTAGTATGGTGAGGTCATGGTTGGACTTGATGATCTTTAAGGTCTTTTCCAACCTGACTGATTCTATGATTCTATGATTTTATGATCCTACCCTGGTTTGCTTGAGTGCTGTGCCCTAGCAGCTAAAGAAAAGTTGCGTATTTACAGAGGAACAGATGAATGTCAGAAATGACTGCTTTTTTTCTTTTTTTCTTTTTTTTTTTTTTTAAATATTTTTCCAAATCAGGCATGAAGCTTTGCCTGTCACTAGTCCTCCAGGGCATACAATAGACAAGACCTGTTACCATGTTAATTATATAAAGAAAATTCTGAGATAACATTCCCAAAAAGTCATGACTGGATTACTAAATCCTTTGTGAACTTTATTGCAATCCTTGATTTAACTAAGATGCTCTGAATTATGTTCTTCACTTCTGAGCTCTGAGACAAATCATTCCACTGTTGCATAACTAAATTGCTTTACTTGCACTTCCTGATGCTTGTCCAATTTGTTTTTCAGATTTTCTGTTTGGAAGACTGCACAAGATGCCTCAAGGGTTCCATTTAGTCTTCTTTACAAATAGCAAATTAAGCAAAGGAAAAAATAAAAGGAATTTTTGTACATGATTACTATTAAATTCTACACATGTCATGCTCTTCTTACACAAGATGAAAACACAGAAAGCAAAAAAAAAAAGGACACTGAACCCTAAATTACCATATATGCCTGAGCTACAGTTTTTGGTAGACTAGAAAACTATACTGGATAAGTTTTTTCTATTCCATAGAGCTCAGACAGACTCACAGCAAAATTCACTTTCTATCTTACTGAAAGCCTGAAAATATGGATAAAATGTTTAAGGCTGACAGGCAAGATGTTTGCTGTCACTGGCAGCAGAAAAGTAAAAACTGTTGTGAGAGAAAAAAAGCTCTAGCTTAGAATGAGGCTAACAAACCCAGATTTTAGAACTTGAGTTTTAAGCTGGCAATAAGTACAGTTTTTAGATGGTTTACTCTTTTATTCTGTAGCTCCAAATACTAAAATTGTCCTAGAGATTGTCATGTCTTTTGAAACTTATATTCCATATAGAGAAAGTCAAAAAAAATGTAGAAGAATAAATAGACTACTCAAAATTTTGTAGATAAAATGTAGAGTTTTAACTCAATATACTATTGGAGGATGAAATGTCTTCAGCTTCAGAATGACATAGAGCAACCAAACTTTAGCTACAGTGCTCGGAGCAAAACATAAAGTAGATCCCTTGGTGTGAGGAGTCAGGTCTAATCAAGGTGAAAAGGTGACTAAACATGAGAAGATATATTGACTTAGATGGTAAACTACTATCTAATTAATCACTGAGTGGGTAGAAGTGTATACCACTGGATATATTTTATCAAGTATGTTGTGGTGTGAAAGATGGGTTTTAGAAGAACTGTTATAGGTGATGATTTGATGGGATGTGGAAATAGCCTACAAGGCTACAAAAAATGGCAAGCAAATCTGAAAGAGACCTTCAAGTCCTGATCCTGAGAGATGAAGCAAAGGGAAAAAAGAAGAGTATGGGAGTGAAGAATTCTCACTGAAACATCCAGAGAAAGTAACCTTATAAATAGGTGGACATTCAAGAGTGAAGGTTTAGGTGGCATCAGAAATAAGGCAAAAATGACTCAGTATTGAAATTAGCACTGGAATTAAAAGATATTCAGTAAATTTATCAGTTTACTTATCAATGAATAAAAGGAAGACATGGATACAAGCAATGCTGTATTCAACAGCAAGTTCAAACTTTCATGGATGATTATTGTATATGGCATTTGCGTACCGTGTGAATACAGAGAATACATTAGCCTGTGAGACATACTAAATTCTTTGAATCTATTAGACACCAATCTGACTGTACTAGAGGGAATACATATACTATATTTGTCTGAATACATCCCTACGTTTCAATACCTTCACTGGAATCACCGTCTGAATTAGCTAATCATTCTGTGAGCTAATCACTCTGTAAGCTAATTTTTGTCTCAGGGTCCTAGAGTTTCTTACCTGAGGTTTAAACTATGAACTTGTCCTTGGCCATAATCAAGTATTTTTGATGTCATATTTGTAGTAAACAAACTATCCAGTCTTCCAAACTTGGTGGTAAAAGCAGCATAAGCGTTTGTCAAAAGCCAATTAAGAATCATCAGAGAAGTTGCATTCTGACCTTTGCTGAATCTGATCATCTCAACAGAAATGCGAGTAATTTCTCTATTCATTTATAATCCTGATGTGAAGAGAAGAGTCTCCTTGAAGACACATAAATATATGACTAATTTGGTCCAGTCATTGGTGAATCTCATAAGGTGATGTTAGCCACTGAGCTGTCATAATCCTCCATACTCTTCTTGCTTCACAGTTTCTATGGCTAGTTGCAACATGGCAATATTACCACAAGTGCAGAACCCTGAGAGGTTTTATGTGCTGTGGAACAAGAAATATCTTTTGTGAGAAGTCTGCGCTTCTGAGGAGCCATCCCTTGCATAGCATTCTATGAACCTATGTCAGATACTGAAGGCTGTTTTATCATGGCATCTTTACATATAATTTCACAATACTTCCATAATGTGTGTTTGGAATACCACATTCCATGTGTGTTTGGAATACCACAATCAAAAAGCAATGGTTTTTTATTGGGTGAGTTCGTTCAAAACATATATTTACATATATGAAAAATATATACATATACATTAAATATATATATATATTTACAGATGATAAAATAGCATTACTTGCTCCTTTACTCTCTAGTTAAACAAGATTTAAGTATCTCAGATCAGAGAAAAATCCAGTTTGAAATGTGACTAGGTGTTATCTCCCAAATTCGGGAGATTCTGACTTA
Organism: Perdix hodgsoniae; assembly: GCA_035772895.1. Lineage (NCBI taxonomy): Eukaryota > Metazoa > Chordata > Aves > Galliformes > Phasianidae > Perdix > Perdix hodgsoniae. Next base: position 3,404,273 of record JAPSGF010000006.1, on the reverse strand, counting down.
TACTTTATTATTTGCACAAAAACATGTATCTGTGAAGTTCATGGTACCCCTGGGAAATAATGTAAAATAGATTAGGAGATTAAAAGTGAGAAAATTGGTTTTCACTGGCTTTGTTACTAATCTTTTTCTCAGATAAGTGTTTCATTAAGACTTTCCACTGAGCTCCCAGATAGCATCTTCCTGATCAATAAGCTAACTCATTCTGTGAAAAAGGTTTAGAAGACTACATATAGATGTGTAAGAGTCAATAATTTGCTTATTCATTTTTTTTTAAAGTTCATCCTCAAAAAATCTCAATACATTTTGATGATTAAAAGTCTTTAACATGAAAATAGTTATTTATAAAAAAAACTGCAGTTTGTTGCTGATTTTTTTTTAAGATATGTGGTGTGCTGAACTATACACGTCACGAAGAACATAGTACTATGATAAATTCTTTTAAGTATAGGAAATCTAATGGGAGCAAATACATTCAAAATTTGTCAGATATCTCTGAAGCTATTTGTAGATATGCAGACTTGTAGCCTCGATTGCATTTGTTTATTTTTTAACCTGAAAGGGTTAAAACTTTTGCTTTTCTATAGACTTTGCTATTTATCAGCTAGTCTAGACATGACCTATCATATATATTAATTAATGTTGATTTTATAACCAATGGAGATAATTTTAGATGTACTATAATATGTACAACATACTATCTTCCACTGAGGTAATCAGTGGATGTAATCTAAGCAGGAGCTGTGGTGGGAAGAGTTCACAGCCGTTGTTGTAAGTACCACTTGCGCTTTTGCATTCTGAGTCAGTTCTGCCTGCTGAGTTGATTAGATACCATGCAAATAGATCCTTCACAGAAAGAAAGCCTTTGGCTCTCCTGAAAATAGGTCATGTACACTAGCAGCTTTCCATGGCCACAGTGATGATTTTGAGCTTAATCATCAGATTTCCTGTAGGCTTTAGTAAGCATTTCTAGACAGAAGTGAGAAGAATCCTGGGTTGAATAGCTGCACGTAGGATAAACGGACATTTCTGATCAATGAAGGTAAGTAGAATGGTTTCCCAGAGAGCACATGCACTTGTCAAGTTGCTTTCTCTCTGTCTCTGTGACCTGTCAAATAAAACTAGTTCAATGTGTGTAGGAAACATTTCTCCAAAGCCTGCATACTTCTGCATGTACTGCTCTGTAGTAATCTATGGTATCTGGATTGAGGCTGGTGCCTAATTTCATTAAACCGGTGTGTCATTATCCAAAGGGGTAGTACTGATACAGAGATGATTGCTTCCTCTATCTCACAATAGATTCTTTCCCAGTTTCTTCAGGAAATGCTTATTCCAGTTTGCTCCCACCTTCAGTTTATCTGCTTGATATATCAAGTGGTATCTGCTAAATTGAATCAGAGATAAATTTTGGAATCTAAAAAACCCGTTATTTTCCCAAGAGTTCGCTGATAAACAAATATAAATATAAATCCTTCAACAACTTCAACAAAATATCTTGTCAGGTACGGAGAGCAGAATTTTTAAACTTGTGTATGACAAAGATGATAGAATCATAAAATAATGGAACAGAAAAGATATTCAGGACCATCAAGTCCAATCATCAACCTTACCTGTAGAGTTCCAACATTAAAACACATCCCTTAATACTATGATGATGGTAAGTAAAGACTTAACTTCTCTTACTCTCTGAAGAAACTGTAAAATATTGCTTCAGATTTCTGATAGGATGCTTTTATTTATTTTGTGTGTCGTACATCACAACAATATTAGAAAGATGTGCTTAATAATTAAAACAGTTTTTTTTCAATTTAAGTGAATGAACCACAAAAGCAAGTAAAAGCACTGGTTATTTTTATACACAGATACAAAGAGGTTTTCTGAAATTGGGTCAAGAATAAATTCAATATGTATCAATGTGCACTTTAATAGACTGCTTTTAGCATTTTTGTTATACCAGTAACAACAGTATATCTAGGAGAGGAAAGGGAATTTTAGAGTTTAGGAATAAAGAAATACACTAATTGAATTAATATTATTAATATTGTTCACTATCATTATTCCCCTTCTAAGGGGAACTAGTTTTAAGTTGGAGGAGGGAAGATTTGGGATGAATATAAGGGTCAAGTTCTTCACAGAGAGAGTGATGTAGCGCTGGAACAGGCTGATCAGACAGGTTATGGATGCCCCATCCCTGGAGGTGTTCAAGGCCAGGCTGGATGGGGCCCTGGGCAGCCTGGTCTAGTATTAAATGTGCAGGTTAGTGGCCCTCCCTGAAGCAGGGTGGTTGGAGCTTGATGATCCTTGAGGTCCCTTTTAACCCAAGCCATTCTATGAAATCAGCAAATAAATGAATAATGTGTATTTGCAAGTAAAGGTTAAACAAGAGTGATCCTACTTGCTATAATACAAATATTAAAGTATTTTTACTGAAAAAAAGACAAAAAATATGCTCGATGTCTTCAATAAAATTTTTAAAAAAGCAAACAATAATATTAATATAATCTCCATCACAGACTAAAATAAATTTGATTTAATATTCTACCATATATACCCATTCCTAGTTTTGCCATCTTATATGTGCAACAGCTCTCTTACTTTTAAACAGCTTCTGAAATCCAGAAATGCTTTCTATGGTGAAGCTTATACCATTGTGTTCAAACGGCTTTGCTAAGACTGGTTCCTTTAGAGTACGTACCTTATGCTGTTATTCTGAATCAGCATTTGTAAAGGCCTTTCTTGTCACTGTAAAGCAGACAACTCAGGGAGACTAACAGCCTATGCAACACTGACATGAAACACTATTGCAAGTGTTCTTCAAATTCTCCAGTAGCCTATGATTTTCTAACCAGTTATGGTGCAAGTAACTTTAGCCTTGCTTAATGACATTAGAGAGGCAATCTTTTCAAACAAGGCTCCCAGGAAACACTAAACAGAGGAGCATGACTGATTCTAGCTCCTGAGGTGACATTTTCAGCCCATTGTTTCATTACGGAATTTTGAGATATAGGCCTGTCGCTTTGTTTGTGAACTCATTGTAATTCTTTTCATTGTCTTCTTAGAATGACATTGTCTTGACCAGACACACACGTCTATGATGGGAATGTCTGAACGAGTCATACTTTTGCTCCTTCTACAGTCAGTGCAGAAAAATAAAAGTTTGTACGTTGTGATTCATCTCACTCCAAAGTATTTTATAAAATATATCAGATTAATTGTCCCCTAAAAAGGCCATTTCTCTTCACTGGCTACAGATAGTTTGAAATGTCTGGATACAGATACAGAAAGGAAGAATTTCCATCTATTTTCCCCCTTAGTAATTCCACTCTTTTTTTTTTTTTTTTCTTCCTTTTTTGTCTCATTTATGGAGTCACACATACATAATTTCCCACTACTCTAGATCCAAAGCAAGGATCAACTGCATGAATCAACATCTTTCATGAGCACATACATATCCTAATTATGACAATAACAGAAGATCAAATAATACATCTTCCCTCGATAAGGTGCTATATCTGGCATATCTTGGCTGCAGTAGACTTCTGGAAGTTATCCTCCTTTTAAAAAATGACTTTGGTTGCCTATCCCAAGACAGCTCCCTTTATGTGTCTCACAAGCCAGTTCTCTGACTCCGGGTATCACTTTCTTATGCTTCCCCCTGGCTTTAGCCACAAAACAGTTTCACTGCTAGTAAAATTTCTGGTCAATAGATTCATCACAGTACAGCACACAGAGGACAGACTGTTACCTGCATGCCCCACAGTAGGATCCTAATGGCTTTACTACATGATACTTGAAAGCAGAAGGAGATACTCATTAAAGGGTTTAACAGCCACTGTGGATTTATGCCTTCAAGTTTTGTTTATGGGGGAAGGAAGCAATGCATTGTCTGTGTATCTTTAACTCAACAACATTAGCTGACAAGATCAGAAAACTCACTTCATTCAATGCATTCAAAGGAAGCATCTAATTTTAGGTGGAAAAAATTCTGTATACAATGGGACAATAAGGCAGAGAGCTGCTTCATTTCAAGTCAGTGAATTCTGATCTTCCCAGGTAATGTTGGAGAGTCAAGTATATAGGACATCTATTTTGCATAGCATTCATCCCGATACTCTTAATTCTTCAAAGTAACACGACACCTTTTGTGTAGCCCTCATTATAACCCAGGAGATACTGAAGAGGTGATGCTTTTGACCACATTTATATCTCAGTTTCTTTTCCAGAAGAATCCTCTAGTAATCATGGTGGGGTAAGATGTCAGGTGTCCCAACAATATATTTTTCTGTATTGTCATCTGAATGGAGATATACCTTTGCTCAAAGCCTCAGCATTTTCAGGAAGATGGGAGTGGGTTTTTGGAGTGATGGTTCTATTATTCCCTCTGAGGAGGAAATGCCAGTATTTCCTATTCATTTTTAGAATTAAATGTACTGTCAAGAATTTTTTTTTGAGTACATTCTTGCTAGTAATAATTGCTAATAAGATTTGGATTGTTCATGCTATTAACGCTGAATGTCCATTAGCTCAAAAGAATCAGTACTTAAACAGGACATTAATGTGATTCCTGGTTATCACAGAGACAATCAAAAATAAATTACTTTTTCAAGACTGCTTTTAACTTTATTAAAGTTAAAAATATTTGTAAGCTTGTGTCATCTACTGTCTCTTTTGTTAGTATCTTTTCAAATTAGTATATATTTTTTTAAAAAGTCAATAATTCAAACCCAAAAATATAGACTATATATGAAATAGTTCATGTTGATTTCTTGAGTGAATCTCTAGAATACTAAGATGATTTAACTAAGCATTATCTTACAGAGACAGCAGCTTAGATCATTGATACACCTGAGCCTTTGAAGGAAAAATAAATAAATTATTTTTCACTTTTTTTTCCTTCCTGATAGATTGAAGCCTCACAATTGATTTTATTTTATTTATTTATTTTTTTTAAAGCAAGTATATTTTAAAAACTGCAAAGAAAACTAAGGTGCTTGCAAAATAATTTTCTACGAGATCTGAGCTCCTTTCTGCAAACCATATAAACAAAGAAAAAGTTTGGCATTCTTGAGATACATGAAATCCCAGGAATGAACAAATGAGTTACATTAACAACTGTGTCAAAAAATGATGGGATAGCATTATGACTTGACTGGACTCCTGAGGTTGTCTATTAACCTCATTAAATATAAGTCAAGGGAATTAAATTAGGCTATTACTTCCTTATTATTTTTATTTTTCACCTAGATAATCTACACAGCCGTGAGCAAAAATATAACAGGAATCAAATATTATTTGGGTTTGAGTAAGCTATTTGGACTCCATGCAATTCGAAAGAGGTCCAAAGAAATTCCAACACAGAATTAAAAAAAAAAAAAAAAAAGCTCCTTTAATCTTAGTAAAGAGAATACAGTAACATTATGGGGCAATGTCAGAAAGTTTATGTTCATGCTTATTTATTTATTTTTCACAAACTGAAGCTAGTACAAGTTGGTCATATTTGAACTGAATTCAATAGGAAAAAGTTTATAGCTTGAAACACAATTATGGAATCAAAGGAATTTTTGTGTCAGAACTTGAAAATGAAAAGTGACTCACAGATTCAACATTTTTAGTGGCTTTTATCACTCATACAAATGACTTAAAAGTGTCTTACAGGTAAAAAAAAAAAAATCAACTTATCCGTGCTATGTTTCAATGTATCCATGCAAAAACAATCCATTACAAAAACAAGGCTGAATACCACACTAGTTTTGAGTTACTGTTGCTCTCTTTTTTTTTTTTATGTTTTAAAAATGTAAAAAATAAAGCGGTTATTTGCATTAAACATATTATGTATTTTAAATGTAGACCAAGACAATTTGGCTTCACTAAGTGTGACACAGGTAAGCCAAGAGATTGGACACCTGTGGTTTGTAGTATCCACACATGGGATAATTTACATGCTTCTAATGTTAGAGGAACAGAAAATAAAACCTCATATGGCGGCCTGCAGAATTTAGCCTCAAATAGCTTAGAGGGAAAAAAAAGAAAGAGAGGAAAAAAGGAATGCTTCTTCACATATATGACAATTTGGAGTTACTACTGTGCTTAATCAAAAGTAGTTTCTGCTTTACTTTCTGGAAAATTTCATTTTCTAAAAGAATGATAGGCAATCAAGATTTATTAGATTCCTAGATTTTTTATCCATTAACATCAGAAGAAAAAAAGGTTGCATATGTTTTTTCCATTTGTAATAATTTTATCTGTTCAAAATATTTTAAGAGGCGTAAGAACAATTGTAAGCCTCTGATAGTTTTATAATGCATCTGCACATATAAGATACAACTATGTTATCTCTTTTTTTTCTGTTGTTATTGTTTTGTAGTATTTGACAGCATTTTCAGTAAGTTTATGTAGTGGGCAGACAAATTATTTTTCATTAGCAGAGAAAAAGATTATTAGAAATATATTATAGGTTATACATGATCTACATGTATAATCTATGATCCATACATTTCATTTTGATCCAATGCCTATTTTCATACACTCACTTCTTTTTCATACTGGGAAAGAGTCCAAGAGTGGAACATGTATCAACAAGCACAATAGTGAGATGCACTGCTAAAATATGATTGAATTCAGCACGGTAAGCTATTCTTTAAATGCTGTTGTGCATTTTTATTGCCTAGTTAACCAACATTCATTTTACTGCTTAAGGATATAAATATAACTCAGCATGCTTTAGCTAGTATTTCAGGAATAAAAATACTGCTTCTCAGTAGTTGTGATATTTCTCACAGAAAAAAAAGTAAATTCAATGTTGTATTAAGCAAATAAGCTGGGATCTGGGATGTGATGCAGTAGGCCCTCCCCTGCTCTGTGATTGATTTATGATGCGTGCTTAAGGGGTGTAAACGAAGCATGGCATGTATATAAGCGAACTGCGCCATACATTAAACGCCATTTTACCACTCACCGTATTGGTGTCATGAGGAGTGTGTGACTGGCTGGGGCTGTCAGAGCACTTTACAAAGGGATATTAATTGGGGTTGCCATGCTCAAGGCAACAACTCAAATTGTGTTTTTGTGATTATTTAAAGAGATTTTCAGCTGTACTATGCAACTCAAAGGAAAAAAAAAAATATTCAAAGATAAGGTGCATGATCTGAATGGAATGTATAATTGTATCCTACATAGAATATTAGGGAGATCATATAGAACTTAAAAAGGCTAGGTATTTGAAATACATTTCAATCTTTTCTATATATATATATTTTTTTTTTTAAGGAGAAATCATAGTTGTTAAATGTAGTGCATACTCAACATTCCTTTAAGAAGCTGTTTCTATCTAACAACCAGTTTCCTTAAAGTAGCAGGTAACTAACTCAGGCTGCAAAATGAGATTTTAAGAACTGGAGAATGATGAAAAAGACTATTATCAATACTGTTAAAAATATGAACGCCTATACATAAGGAAATCATGAAAATACCTCTTGTATTAAACAGCCACACTACCGTGCTTGGGAATGCTTTTAACAGAGTGAAACAAATTGCATTTAACTTGTTCCAACTGGACTGAGAGCCAATACCAGTAGTAAGACTAGTAGTAAGGCTAGCATAAAATATTCTTACTATGGATGGAAAAGTAATTACTACACACAGAGTGTATTAACTAGTAATAGTAATATATCATAAATTCAGTATATAAAATCATTAATTTTGGTGATCAACAAAAAAGTAAGTTCTCAAGATCAAGTTTTGCAGGTAGCTTGAAAGAAATAATGGAACAACACACCACTTTTAACACCCCCCACTGTGACCTTCAACAAATGTTTACACCAGGAGCAGTACAGCCAGCTAAGCTACCATTCATAAGCTTCTTATCCTGTTTGATTGAATCTTCAAGACTTGATCACATCAGACTACCCATCTGATTCCTAATCTTCTGCAGCTATTAGAATACAAATCAAAATTGGTTAGATTTTTAGGCATGGAATCTCAAAGCAAGAGAGAATAGAAATAAGAGGATTTGGAAACAAAAAGTTCCAAATCCTCTGTATCTCTGAAAGACAGTCCCCTCCTCCCAGGTTTTCTCTCAAGTTAACTACCACATGAAGTAGTTCCTGCTTGGTGAGACTACCCAATCACTTTGAATCTCTATTTAAAAAAAAATCTGCTATCTCCACCACTCCATCTTCTCCATTATTGTTATCAAGATCATCTGTTGCTTATTGGTGCTGCTAGGTCCCTAGTATCTGTCTGTCTTTCTTTGTGCTATCCTTCTCGATTCTTCTGCTAGTGTAAGTTAAACTCATCTCAGAAAAAGGCTGAAGTTAATCTCTTTCTAAAAGATTATTTGACCCTATGTGAAAACCTACCTTGTGTTTCTTCAGGTTGAGCTTTTGAGCTGTTTATACTAACAAGGAAACACTGAACAAACAGGTAAAATTGTTTATTTATGTGAATAAACCTGTTACTTAATTCCAATTAGGAAGCTATAAAACAGTATGTGTTGTCTATTAAAGAATAAAATAAAATACTGAGTAGCAGTTTAGTAATAAATGACTGTTATGGAAATAGTTGGGGGTAATTTGACTATAACTAGAGTAAGAAGTTAGATTTTCAGGACATGCTGAAGATGCAAATTAGATAATAGAATAGCCTTCCACAAGCAAACAAGCCATAAAAGAAATGTCCCCACTGCTAAATTACATGTAAATGTTTTTTTAAGCTTTTTTGAATTCAGACTAAATCATAAAATTACATTAATTGTATAGGGCATATATTTAATATTTTAAAAATAATAGATCTTAAATAATAAATCTTTATCATTGCTCTGATTTCTAGGGCCTTCTCAGACAGATATTCCCTCCTACAGATGTCCAACAGCTTTTAGAATCCTTGCCTAGTGTACCTAAGTAAATTTCTTTCTGATGTTAATATCCATACTGTCATTTTTGTTTGTTTGTTTGTCTTCTTAAATGCTATTTACTTCTAAAATTTTCTGCTCATTCTTCTTTCTGCATTTAATCTAATTTAGATTTTTTTATTCTCATACATAATCCTCATTTGAATGCATTTTGTATCACAATTGCATAAAAAAATCCCTTCATCTTTTTTGAATTATTCTTTATTTACTCATTTATTAAATCATTAGATAAAATATTTGCATTTAGATAAAATATTTTATCTTGATGTAAAAGTTATATTTCAGTACATCGTTTCCTTGAATTCTCAAAATTTCTTAGGTAATGTTTGGAGATGAGCATGTCACATCTGTAAGTACGTTTTCAGGAGTGTAAATTGTGTGTTTCCTTTGAATGGACAGCACTGTAACCATCTTGTTGATCTGTCAGCAGTGATATTCTTATTACATATAAATACAGTCATAAGATCCTTTCTTGATGCAGAAAAGCAGGCAGGTAACATTTAACTGTCTGACAATTATCCAGGTACTTCACCGTACCGAAACTATTTTAACTTCCATTGCTAGTTTTTAAATGTTAGGAATCCATACCGTTCATTCTGAAATCTTCCACTAAAAGCAATATTGTTAAAATTTATATCACTGAGTCATTTACTGAAACAATGGTATAGTTAGGATATAAAAATTTATTCATATGTATTTAGATGTAATCCTAGTTACAATACTAGTTTCTGATAGGACAGTTTTAAGGAGGTGTAGTATCTGCTCTAGTTGTCTGTACTTGAGCAAGGGTATGCAATACGTGAACTCCAGAGATCCTCTCCAACCTGAGATATTCTAAGATCTGTGATTTGTAAAAGAACAAATGACTTGTTTCCAAAATATTGCTGAAAGTACCTTTCAGTGATGAATTATTAACTTTTTTTTCTTTTGAGAAGACACAGCTATTTAGGATATTTATAATGGTTTTATTTCCAGTCTTCTGCTTAATTATAAATTTTTCAATAAAAATACTTATGCTTTACATCATATTATTAATAATTTCTCAGAGATGTCACAGAGTATGTCTGTTCATTCAATTCAGTATTACAGGAGGAGGCTTTCTTTTCTTTTTAAAAAGAACTGTGTTTTTCAGCATTACAATTGCAATTATTCATTACTGAAAATAAATTATTTCTGTTGTAATGCTAAAAATGTAAATGAATTGATAAATTTATTGTTAAATGAGAAGATGGGGGCTTAACTTATTGATTTCAGCTGCTTGTTGCTGATGCAACTATAACTATTTTCTGCTCCTGAGCAATAAACTGTGAGGCAGGTGTTCCACTGTGATATGTGAAGTTTGTTCATGATGAGCTTTGTGTTAAATTTGACAACTATTTTTCAACTAAAATTTCCAAATAACTATAGATGTTTTTTGAATGGAAAAAAAAAGAAAAAAAAAAAAAGAAAAAAAAGCTTTTAAATTGCATTAATACTGCCACTCTCAGAAGCAGCAAATGCATTTCAATAAGGAAAATACAAGTAGGAGGAAAAAATGCAAAAACTTTGTGATTATAAACCAACAGTCTTCCACGGATATAAAAATCCATATTATCATTATTTTCAGATTCTCCTGAAGAATTTTGCTGCTATAATAATGAGTGTTATTCACTAATCTGATAGTGAATTTGTGTGACCTAGAGCATTTAACCTAACTGTAAAAACAAAAATGTGGAACTTATGTAAGACCTATTTTTACATTCTTATTATGTGCTATTAATTTTCTTTTTACAGCAGACATGGAAAAGGATAAGACAACATTTGCATATTTGTACATTAATATTTATCTTGCCAACAGATGGTTTGCAATGACTTCAGTGTTAGAAAATAATTTTCTATCTTAGACTAAAAGAAATGTAAGAGCTGTATTGTATCATCTATATGCTGGTATGGCTTTGATTCATATATATATTTATATTCTGGATCATTTTGTTTTATTCTTCTTAAACAAACATACCGATGATGCATTATACAGTTGAACATAACTTTCTTTCAGAATAAACAAAAACTTAGTTTTTGTTAGTCACGGACTACTGATATAGGCATCTCATTGTCTTTCAGGGAGTTCTAGCCTGAACTCCTCTTATGCTATTCATCTTATTTTTCATTGCAGAGTCATCATATCTGTTCCTGTGTACATCATTATTTGTGTAATTCATAAAATCTAATTCATAAACAAAATCTACTCTGCACAGGTCAACATTATTAGAATATCATGGCTACTTCTTTAGTCTAAAAGTTGTTTTTATTTAACTAACTTGTTAGACAGTCGCTAACTAATGAAGACATTAACCAAGAAGAGTGATGTAGACAAATAAAAAGAACGTATTCCTCAACTTAGGAAAGAATTCACTGAGAGAAGTTTTGATCACTAAAGCTCTGTCAATGTGGAACAACAACAACAACGAAATATATATATATATATATATATATATATATATATAGGAAAGGAACAGAATACGATTACTTTCCATTCTGAAACAGTGGTCAAAAATTAAAATTCTCTTAGCCTCTGCTGTGCTGCTTTAATACTTATGGAAGTTAGCCTGCTAAAGATACTTTCCCTGTTGTGGCATTCTTCTTTCCATTCTTCCAGCTCCATGTAAGAAATAGCATTCTGCTGAGTAGTGTGACAATAGGAAAAATAAAAAACAAGTAGCAGACTGGCAAACAGTATCTGCATTTCAGTAACAAAACTGCAGTAAAATCTATAAAGCCACTAAATAAACCTAAATCATTAAATAAAATTGGCCCTTTATCTGACTTGAAATGCCATTTATTTTAACCTGAACTGGCATAATACTTTCTACAGTATATCATTTCTGATGGAGATCGCACAAAAGAAGTAGGTTAGACTGAGAAAGCTCTGACAAGATAATCCTATAGTCACAGACACACCTAATTCCCCAAGCTTTCATCATTAATATTTTATGGCTTTCACAGATCTGCGCAATCTTGAAGAAAAATGTATCTTTCATTTAAACAAGTAGGGCACAATAATAAAACACATTTGTATCAAAAAAGGTATGAAATGCAAAATACAATAGAGATGTCATACAGGGAAGTATGCGGTATGTTAACTGTTACTTGAAACACCCCTTCATGCTGTATTTATTTGAAAAGCAGAAGCATTAGCATACTCAAGTATGTCTGCGTTATCATTAAGACAAAAATATGATGAATACTATTTGTGGGTGTTTTTTAATCTCTACCTAAGCATTTCATTTTTCACAATCATTCTCTAAAATAACATTTATGTCCATTTCCTTTGCTGCAGATCCCTGTAGGACATGGGTATTATTTCAAGTTAAACCTATCAACAGTTTCTCCGCATTGGAGACAACATAAAAATGAAATGAGTCTTTTTCTGAGTTCACTGATGAATCTTAATAATGCATAAGAAAACAATTACTTGGCTAAAGACACTTGAGGAGACTGTACAGTTTAAATAGTTGTGCTGGTGGGTGTACTTGCATTAGTAACAAAGGAAAATTTAAGAACAGAAGCACCATGCAGTGGTCTATAATAACTATCAATTATGCTGTTAGAGTAGAAATAACAAATTTCACCTGTGTTAAAGAAAAAATGATAAATTTATGTGGGAAAAATATATAAAGTATGTAATTTATAACTACATTACATCATGTTTTTGTATAAGCCTGACTGTGAAAATCCCTTAGTTGTGTTAGTATAGCAATATATAAGATTCAGAAACCTACAGAGAAATTCTTAGATCTTATTGTTTGCTTGTCATTCCTAGGCTAAGCTTTCTGACTAAGATCATGGAGACATATATGTGTAATTCTTCAGGCCAGGGAAAGTAAGAGTGGAATTCCTTATCAAGCAGAAGTAAGCAATCATAGAATCATTTGAATTGGAAAGGACTCTGGAAGGTCATCTTGTCCAACTCCCGTACAATGAACAGGGATAGCTACAGCCAGATCAGATTCCTCAGAGCGTGACTGTGAATGTCTCCAGGGGTAGGGCATCTACAACATTTCTGGGCAACATGTCCCGGTGCTTCACAATCTTTATCATAACTTTTTTTTTTTATATCAAATCTACGTCTCACTTTTAAGTGTGAAACCATTTTTCCTTGTCCTATCACAACAGACCCTGCTAAAGAGCCTTCCTTCTTATAGCCTCCCATTAGATACTGAAAAGCTGTTTTCAGGCCTCTTCTCCAGGCTGAACAGTCCCACCTCTCTCAGCTTGTTCTTGTAGTGAAAGTGTTCCATTCCTTAACCATTTTTGTGGCTCTATACTGGATGCAGTCTAACAGGTCTACTGTACTGAGTGAGTACACCTCCAACAAATCAGAAATATTTCCAACAAAAATAAGTTGGATGATCCTAGTTCTGAACATGTTATTAAAAGCTATTTACAGAGAGGAGTGCTACAATTCCTGGCACACTAATAATATGAATTTCATATTATATTTCTGATTGAGTTTTTTGCCTTTTGTGGAAATTACTGTAACAAGGGGAAGAAGTAAAAAGTAGAAATAAATACTGAGAGAAAGGGAAGAGAAGAGGAAAAACATACTGGGGGTTGGTTCAGGAGTCAAGAGGGCTAGTTGAAGCTGTGGAAATTGTACCTTTGGCAACCCCTTAAACTCAATCTAAAAACCACTGTAATTATGCTGGCTAAATGAAACAAGAAATTCATGTTATCTTGAAATGTGAAGTTACAGAGTTATAACTTTACTGTTTTGGCATCAATTCTGTAAAAGAATGCGGTGTTAACAGATATTATTCAGTTTGTTGATAGCTATAAAACTCTTGGTGATTTTACTTGTTGTATGTACTATAATGTATGATTGTTGCTTATTTCCTTATATCATAGGGATGTTAACATTATTATAGAAACAAAGGAGTTAGACAATAGATAACGATGATAATAATAATAAAAAAGAGAGCATGTCAAACTGGTAGCAAGAGGAAAAAAAATCAATGCATAATTTGTAAATATAGAATCTCTGTCTAAGTTAGATGCATCCTCTGGCAATGAAAGATGAGAATTGTCTCAGAGCTAAGCCTTTTGGGGAGGTAAAGATTCTTACAGCGTCATTTAATAAAAGTCTCATTCTAAGCAGTTTATCATGAGACTATGCATGTGACATAGTAGAAATAAAAATAAAAATAAGAAGAAAAAGTTGCAAGAATCTAACACAGTCAATACAAAATAATTACAAAATGTAAACGAAACACAAAGTCTAAACTTTATATACTGCATTACTTCAATAGAAGCACACTAATATCCACCTAACATGAGAACACTTTGTTTCTGGTATACATCTTAGAATTAAGTGATTTATTAATTAAAACTTTCTGCTTGTGACAGAGGAGTAGAATAACTGTAGTCAAGCTGATCAAAGAGAGAACAGTTGTTTGATTTTTTTTTTCTTTTTTTTTTAGCAGTAATTAATTAAAAGTAACACACACAAAAAAAGAAAACCTAACTAAAATAAAATGAGTCCTATTTCTTCATTTTCATTAGTTATATATAAAATTTGTTTCTGGTTGTTTCTTTGATGTTTGTCAGGTTGTGAAAAAAGACAATTCTTAGAGCCTTGTCTGAATATTATTCTTAAATAGTACTTTAAGTGGCTTAGACTTTTGTATATTACCTATCCATAAAAAATATATATCACCCCTAGACTCCTTTGTATTAAGAGCAGTATCTTATAATGGATAGCTCCTGGCATTCTTGTGGAGTGATACTGGAAGTAACTTCACAACAATGTTCTTGATAATCCTTTTCTATCAAGGATATTTTTCTTTTTATAGTACTCATTTTGGACTGTGCCACGTTATTCCAGTGTTTATCCACTAATTGTGTGACACCTTGAAAATGCCTTTCACATGGCAGCCATTTCTTTTAGTCATCTGCCAGAAATGAACGTTGGCGACAGCTCTAGAGCCCTTTCACCAAACCTCTCATTTCTATAATAAAGCATTACTAGATGCAAGGGATGCTATGCCAAGTCAGTCTATTTTTACACTACCCAATCACTGCGCTTGTTGAACACTGTGAAACTCCAGGGTTTCTAAGGATTTACAGAAGGAATGCAGAGAAAGAAAAGGATGTTTACACAGACACGTCTTTCAACAAAAGGAGTTTATAAGCTTGTAAATAGAAGAAAACTCTCCAGGGAGAATAATGGGAATAGTATAAAATCTTATATATCAGTTCTTAAAGATGTTAACTTTCATTTGCCTATAAATCTGACTACAACACCCTACCAAAAAAAAAAAAAAAAAAAAAAAAAGAAAATCTGTATATTTCTTTAAAGTTGGCAGTTATTATTAACTTTGTTTTTCATAGCAATAGAGATATTTTCAAGTCTGCAATATGTGCTATAATATTAATTTTTTACCTGAACTGTTTAAAGAACTAATTTAACATGAGCTCTATTTTTCTGTCTCTCAAAACTAATCTGTAACGTTATTTTAAGTAATACAAAAATGTATTCTGTCTGTGAATAAGTGCTTGCTAATGTAGACACGTGAAAGACCTAACATTAAAATTTAATGATATAATAAAAAATAGATTTTAACTTTTTAATAGCCTTTGCTGGATCATCCATTTTCAGTCAATTTTTTTTTTTAAATACCTATCTGCATTGTCTCTGTCTTCTCTTTGTTCACTGGGTTTCAAAAGACTTACAGAAACATTGTCTTTTTTATATTTCAGAAGGGCAGGTTTCTTCCCAGACAGTCAGTGTTTGCCAGATGCCATTTGATACTTTTTTTATTATTTGGAAGCATGGATTTGTGATAATTTCTACTGGATACTGTATTCAAATAGTGCAGATTTTCAAATTTGTATGTGTAAAGCAAGCCTGTGTTTACAGCAAGTTTCTTCATTTTTTCCTTTCTCAGTTTTGGAAAAAAAGTAAACAACATTTCATTCAGAGGAGCATAGCATTTCCTTTCGGGAATAAAATGTTCTTTGAGAAAAGCAAATGTCACTCCTATTTTCACAAAGGGGACGAAGGAAGACTTAAGGCATTACAGATCAATTGACTTCACCTCAATTGCTAGGAAGATGATGGAGCAGCAAAATTTGGAAGCTTTTTCCATGCACATGTAAGGAAATAAAATCATCAAGAGTAGTCAATGTGGATTCACCAAAGGAAAGACATGCTTGATCAACTTCTATGATGAAATGACTTAAGATAGCTGACAAGAGAGCAGTAAATATTGTTTACCTTGACATCACTAGAGATTTCGATAGTGTCTCCCATGAGACACTCATAAACAAGGTGTTGGTGTATGGGCTGGGTGAACTGAGAATGGGGTTAATGGCCACGTCTGAAAGTAGTGATCAGTAGCACAAAGTCCAACTAGAGATCAGTAACCCTTGTTGTATCTCAGCGGTCCATATTGGATTGAGTTTTGATTATCATTTTTCGTGAATGGTCTGGGGCACTCTGAGGAATGGCTGATACCCCAGAGGGCTGTATGACCATCCAGAGGTGCCTGGACAGGCTGGAGAAATGGTCTGTCAGGAACCTGCTCAATGATCATTGCTAGGTAAACAGCTATAGTGTTATGCGATGCCATAAGGATGCTCAATTCCCCAAATGAGAGAAAAAAAAAATAAAATTAGAGATATACATGTACTACATAGGTGCAAGTAACATTTATTAAATGCCAAATGTGATATAATATCTTATATGTGAAGAGGGCAGAAAACCCACGCAAACTTCAACAAAAGTAATGAAAGTTACACATATCCAACAAATTAACATGATTTCAAAGAAAGTTTTTGAGCTCTAAAATATCTACACAGAAAAGAAAGACTGTGGTACAGAAGAGAGAAAGCAGAATGAAATTCAGAATTAAGAGTGGATGACAGTACCTTGTCAGAAGCAAAACGTGAAAACTTCATACATGATAAAACAGCATACAGGAATGTTTAAATTATGAATATATATGAATGCATTAATCTTTCATGTAATGGTATATTTTACAGCTTAATTATGATATACTCTGGAAATACTAAAACCTTTGATATACACCGGATACACTAAAAGCTTTTCAGTATTAGTGCATAATCATATGAACTGGACTCCAAGAAGCAGAAAGTTCTCTTTAGTAGATTGTTAGAAATCTATAACCAGGTGAAGACACAATACAACTCACGTAAAAGACTAATGATTTCCTTTTTAATATTTCATCAATATCTAGGATATGTGTTGAGAGCTTACATGTCATAATTTTATTTAAATTTGAGTACACAAAGTATATATTGCTTTTCAGAGATTCATAATAGAGTTTTATATAATCCTTAACTCTTTTTGCCTAAAATTTCTTCATTTGCAAACATTAGGCCCATTGATATGAATAATTAAAGCACCAGTTTTACTTGATAACATCAGAAGTAAAACAAAGTAACAAAAAATACATTATTTTTATTCTTTCATACTACTTTCTATTCAGTTATAAAAGCAAGCAAAACAGTCATCTTGTGTTCATTTAATAAATAATTTGACCAAGGAATACATACAGCAAAACATGAGCTCATAACTGGTTACTGATTAACTACCTTTGAAGGCTTGACAGTGATTTAAGTAAAAGCATTTGTAGGGAGATTCACTTTATTTTTCTGGATTTCTATATTTATAGGCAATTCTAAATCCTAGAATTCTCTAGATATTAATACTCACCACTCAGCAAGACCTAAACAGATGTCTAACAAACTAGCTCAACTGCTAAGACTCCATCTCTTACACAGTACACCTTCTCTGAGACCTTTTTACCAAATCCTTTCCTTTCTGCATCTTGGAATATGCCCTTTCATCATGCTTCCTTCATCACAACTGTGAGTATTCTTTCCCCCAGAAAGACATAGGAGATCTGTATTATTTGTTAATTAGTTAGATCTGTATAATATCAGACACTTTGAGCCTCAGCTATTGCTCTCACTTTGTGATCATCTCTGGTCCCAACCTTCAGTGATTTACACAAGTAATGCTGAAAACAGGCAAGTGAGCCACAGTGCAAGCCTTTTTGTCCCTTATGTCCAAACATGGGGGGCTGTTAGAGTGTGATATGCAAGGAAAATAATGAAAGTAATTTTTTGTAATAATTTTGGATTTAATATTATTTCATTGTTAGTAAAAAATAACTGAAATGTTTTTCCTGTGTTTTTACACACACCGCCTTCCTCTCCTCTCCTCTCCTCTCCTCTCCTCTCCTCTCCTCT
>JAPSGF010000006.1:3350364-3376116 GCA_035772895.1 Perdix hodgsoniae | reverse complement strand
TTTAAGTAGCACATCAGAAGAATTGAGTAAATGATCAATAACATAAAGCTTCAATATATAATTGTCTAGATTTACCAAGAACATTGAGATGGACTGAGCTCTTTTCCATAGTTTTAGACACTAACATTACCATCAGACTCCTCTGTACTTTTTGTCCTCCATATGAAATAGTAAAGTAGTTCAACGTAAAGCACAGAAGTAATAAGTTTTAATTTAAGAAACTACCAAGACAAGCAGAATAATTTTATATAATGCATCTGTCAGAATCTATAGTTAATGTGGTGAGATATGTCCTTAATATTCTGATTGATAACAACAATAAAGATGTCTCATATGTACATTTACTGAATGCTATATTGTAAGAATATAAAACAAAACTCCCTTAAGATATCTGCCGTTGTAATCCACTTGCTTGTGCTGGTAGTATTTCCTTGGGCTATTCTAGCTGGCCTGCTGAATCAAGGCACAGAATTACAAACAAAATCTTTTTATCATGAAAGATTATTTCTTTTTACCTTTAGGCACTGAATTTATTGTATCTTTGCCCTATGTTGCATTGCTTAGATTATTTCTATATGATAAAGGTGGTTTTCAAGTCATGTATTGATCCAGGCTTTACTGATGAAACTGTCCTTATGTCTTCCATCTCCATCACTGGAGTCTTATAATCTCTCACTGGCATGCTGTTGGAAGCTGTATTGAAAGAAACAAAACTAAGATGGTTATCCCTTTGTCAACAACCTGTGTGTTTGGAGGAATTCAGCTCCATGGTGTTCTGTCTGTGGAGGTTTTTTTCTACCTCTTTTTCACACAGATACGTTGTAAGCAGAAGCATTTCTTCTCAGTGGACCTGGAATGTGTCTCTGTGGTCTACCAAGACTGTTTTCACGTGGGAACTTTCAGTGATTCTGGCAGGAAGTCTTGAAAGAATAAGTGTAAGAAAGGAATTTTTTGATATTACAGAACTCTGTTGAATCTGAATGGAGTATCAGAGAACAAAATGAAGGCACTGTGAATGTATGTCATTCATCAAACAAAAATCAAATCATAATATTTTAGTGAATGCACAAGGACAAAATTATGAGAATCAACTATGATAGGAAGCATTAGGCATAATAAATATCTTCTTTTCTTTTTCATCCTTGACAGTATGTCATGACAGAAATTATGAAGACAAGCTTTAGGTAGTACTGAATCAGAAGGTGGATATTTTCAGATCAGCAGTGGATCATAAATGTATGGATATGCATATGTGCATATGTATGTGTATATGCATAGCTATAATACTTTTAGAAATTTATGTCAGTTTTTACTACATATACTTGTGTTGAAATATGTATAATGTAGTATTTAGTTTCCTTTTATTCAAGCTGCTTTGGCTTCAGTGTCATATATTTTATATAGTGAAAGAACTGTGAAAGATATGGGGAAATTTAATCCAAGAAAACTGCACTAATACCATAAACATATTTAACTAAATACTCAGTGAAAATTAAAAGAACACTTGAAATAAGAATTGGAATGTAACCTTGAGTGTGCTATAGTTCTGAAATGATCAATGAATTCAATTAAACACTCAGTAATTGGAGGACAATATGAAAGAAAAATACCTTTTCAACAGGGACCTACCCTTTGAACCAAAAAAACCTACAGTGAACATGTCATGACAGAGAAAAAAAATTTCTTAAATTTTAAGGAAACAAAATTAGAAGCCACAAGAACAAGTAAACACTGAAAAGAATAACTGACAAACATGGAAAAAAAAAAAAAAAAAAGAGAGCTACAACAACACTTACGAGAGAACAAAAAAGAGAAACAAAACAAACAAAAAGAGCTCTGTTATTACTATATTCTTTGTTTCTAAGAGACAGATAATAGATATACAGGCAGATAAAATAATCCAATTTATTACTATTACACATGCAATTACATTAAAAGATCAGTAATAGTGTTGAAAGGCAAGCAGACAGAAAATTAGGAAATGTCTCAACTGTCTCTGCCTATTCACTATCAGCTTTGCCCATGGGATGTAGTTAATATAATACTAACATAGTCACAAGTTGTTTTGTCTCAGTTTATCCAAAGGGAACTCTGATCTACACTTTAATTCTATAACTGGTGAACAAGAAACCAACCTGTTCTGCTGCACATACAAAAGCTAAGTGATTTCCATGAGGAGAAATGAACATGTTTCACTGATGTATAATTCACATTTGTTTCAGTCATGAAACAAGCAAACTATAGAGTTAGTAAAGAGGTATACAGTTGCAGGTTTGATAGCATTCTACCTTAAAATGTCTTAACAGAAGTTAGAGTCTGAACATCTAATTATTAAGAGAGATATATAGATTAAATTAGCGTTTTGGCAAAACATTAGTACAGACAATCCAGTCCCTGAAACCTTAAGCATAATATTGTTTAAACTAAGTATACCTATTCAAAATTAAATGTAAAGAGTTCAAAAGTAAATGTGAAGACGATAAACAGCTTTCATTTAAGTTCTTGATGCTGAACAAACACAAGTGCTAATAAATTCAACAATCTATGTTTAGGATTAGAATATCTTCCTATTTTGAACTTGGTTTTCATAGATCTTCGTATTAGGTGAACAGTGAATTAAAAAATAATATTAAATAGTTCTTCAAGTACTGTGTGTGGTTTAAAAAAATCTTGTTTTAGAAAATTGCTCTAAGCTTAATTTTATTATTTGAAATACACATAGAACTTGTTATAAATTCAACTGAAGTAGCCACGGTTTTCATTCTTACAGACTCATGTAATAAACCACTGAAATCCATTCACAGAATCACTGAATCATCAAGGTTGGAATAGACTTTCAAGATCATCCAGTCCAACCATCCACTAATCACCAATAGTACTCATTAGACTGTGTCCCTCAACACAAATTCCAAACATCTCTTGAACACCTCTAGGGTTGGTGACTCCACTACCTATCTGAGCAGCCCATTCCAGTGCCTGAGCACTCTTTCAGAAAAGTAGTATTTCCTAACGTCCTAAATTTCCCCTGGTGCAGCTTGAAGCCATTCCCTCTAGTCCTATCAACAGTTACACAAGAGAAGAGGCCAACTCCCAGCTCACCACAACCTCCCTTCAGGTAGTTATAGGGTGCAATAAGGTCTCCCCTGAGCCTTCTCTTCTTCAGATGGAACAATCCTCAGCTCCTTCAGCTGCTCCTCATAAGGCCTGTGCTCCAGACCCCTCACCACCTTTGTCACCCTTCTTTGAACCCACTCCAGGGCCTCAATGTCTTTCTTGCAGTGAGGGGCCCAAAGTATTCAAGACATAGTACTCAAGGTGCAGCCATACCAGACCATTTCACGTTTGAAGAAATATAAAGTACCAAATTATCTGGAGTAAGGAAAGAAAAAATATTTGGTTTTACACCTACTATAACATAAAAAAAGGATAACCTATCAAAAACAAAATTTTGCATGAGGACACAATGTTAGTAAGATGATTTTCTCCCCAGATTCTACAGATCTATTTGCACTTTTGTAACAGAAACAATTTCAAATAGTCCTTGTATTTCATACTTCATACATGAAAGATTACAACAGCAGAAAAAAAGATTGTTAGTTATGAACATAGTAAAATATTATAAAACTTCCTTCCCAAGAAGCTGAAACTTCATTCACAAAATCAGTTTAATTAGACGTTGATACAATCACATCTCGGCATCTAGGAACTTATCAGTGCTGGCAATAGTGTTATTAGCTGGTATTAATGTAATATGAGATCTAATTGAACCAAGCACCCTGGTAGTTCATGGAAGCAAGAGAGAGAATGCAATACCAGTGTGTTGCTCAGTATTACACTTCCTGCTGTGCTTTGCTCAAATGCTAGCAAAACTTGCAAATTTTCTAAAAGATATGTTATCATTTTCTCTTTGATTACTGCTCAAGGAACAAGAACCACAGAATATTTACATGACTACTAATTGATTATGGGCATCTCTGTTTAATTATATGTCATGGCTACAGAATATTACAGCAGTAACTACAGTGCCAGCAGACAATATGGTCAGGCACATGTATGTCAAGTCTCATGACCTTGCTTTTTTATGTTTACCTTGTTAATGTTAGCCTAAATGTAATTTGAGATAATGCCTTTCTGCTGTCAAAACAGCCTTGATTCAGGGAATTATTATTATTAATTTTTTTAACCAAAACCTTCTAACTACTGATTCAGATATTGAGAAACAAAGAAGAAAAACTGTTTAAATTCCTCTTCTTCATGCCACACATTGTTTTCATGCCCTTCCAACCCTTCAGAGAGATGACAGGTAGCAAAGAGGGTCGGGGCAAGCGTGCAATATCTTTGCTGTTCTTTACTCTCTTCTTACTGTGTTGTTCTGCCCCCACATGGGTTGCCAATGAGCAGCTTCAAGAAAGATGTACCAAAAAACACAATAGACAAAACTCTGCAAATTATTGATGAAGAACTGTGTGGAAAAAAAAAAAGAAAAAAAAAAGAAAAAAAAAAAAGAATGAATTGAGTAGCTGGGTGATTTCAGATCGTAGAAGACAGGGCTCTTGAAAGACCTTATAACAGCCTTCTACTATCTAAAGAATCCTTACAAGAAAAATTCTGCAGGACCTTTTATCAGGGAATGTAATAATGGGGAAAAGAATAACAGCTTTAAACTACGAAAGGGTAGATTGGATTAGATATAAGGAGTAAATTTTTATATCTCTTATTCTGAGGATAGTGAGGCATTGGCATTTTGTGTCCAGGTGTGGAGCCCTCAGCACAAAAAAGACATGGAGATTTTGGAAAGGGTCCAGAGGAGGGCCACGAAGATGATCAGGGGGCTGGAGCACCTCTCCTATGAGGACAGGCTGAGGGAGTTGGGTTTGTTCAGCCTGGAGAAGAGAAGGTTGCGGGGTGACCTCATTGCAGCTTTTCAATACCTGAAGGGAACTTACTCCCAGGAGGGGTGTAAACTCTTCGAAAGGGCTGATAATAGCAGGACTAGGGGAAATGGTTTTAAGTTAATAGAGGGAAGATTTAGGTTGGATGTTAGGGGGAAGTTCTTTACTAGGAGAGTGGTTGGGTCCTGGAATAGGCTGCCCAGGGAGGTTGTGGATGCCCCGTCCTTGGAGGTGTTCAAGACCAGGTTGGACAGGGCTCTGGGCAACCTGATCTAGTAAAGGTGTATGTTTGGTGGCCCTGCTAGGCAGGGGGGTTGGAACTACATGATCCTTGAGGTCCCTTCCAACCCGGGTCATTCTGTGATTCTGTGATTCTGTGATTGGAGCAAGTTGTCCAGAGAACTTGTAGATGCTGCATCCCTAGAGGTGTCAAAGACTATGTTATAAGAAATTCTGAACAAACTGATCTAGTGGATAGTTACTGAGTCCTTTGCAGGGGGATTGGAATTAAGTTGTTTTAAAAGTTCCTTCCAATGCAAACCATTCTGATTCTATGAAAATTAGCTGATAATTAAGTGAAACATCTAGGTCACATTCTTCAATCACCCCTTATTAAGCAAAATCTACAGTGATTTATAGCTTTGATGAAATAAAGAACAGAAAAACTTGGTCCTCAGTGAAGTACTTTGCAGAATAAAAGGTACTCACCTACTTAGATGTTCAAGATTTATGTTTCATAAGTTTCAAGGCATGATTTTATTAGACGTTCATATGATCTCAGAGCTCACTCTTCTCTAAGCAGGAGCTAGGTCTAGAGACCTTTTAAGAGTTTTCCAGATGGAATGATTATATGACTCCATGTTTTTAAATCAATTTAAAAAATTACCTAGGTACATACAATTAGTGTGAATTCAGCTTCTTTGTATTTAACATGTCACATTAACACAAGAGGATTACGTACAGAGATGTATGCATGCTGACTACCTATGTATTTCTTATGGGAGAGTTAGTTAGCTCTGCATCAGGATAAGGGGTCTATAGATCATATTAGCAACAAGAAATGACACAGCGTGATAAGAACAAACGAGTTTAGACACATTAAATATCTTCTAATTGAGATCACGTTGTTGAAGTTGTCTTCTGAGAACTGCATAAGTAGAATGGCACAGTCAAGACTTCATGTACCTAAAAGATGAAGATTAACACAACCACTAATCTTGGTTTGCATAATAGTTTAACATTTAAAGGTGAGATATGGGTGTAACTTTTTCTTCAAAGAGAGGCGGCTATTACCCATTCGGGGTACAGTTTGTATCATTTCACTGGTCTCGTACAAAGATTGTTTTAGCACAGATATTAGCAAAAACTTCTTCTCAAAAAGAGTGATTAGGCATTAGAACAAGCTGCCCAGGGGAGCAGCAGAATCACAGTCTCTGGAAAAGTTTGAGGAAAGGATAGATATACCACTAAGAGATATGGTTTAGGGGACAATATTAGTGGCAGGTGAATGGCTGGACAAAATGATCGGGTTTCCTTTAACATTCATGATTCTATGATTCTATGTCACAGTATCTGAAATGAAGCAGTAAAATCATTCAAAAAGAAATCAAGTTCCAAGCACAGGTCTCATTTTCACAGCTGATGGTTTTAACTGTCTGGCTAGAGATAACGGACGTGCATTGCTCCCTACACAGCTTCTCAGTTTCAGCTGGAAAAGTAGAATATTATATCAGCTTAAACTCTTATCTGAGTAAAGAACATTTCTGAAGTCTTTACTTGGGAAGAATGTATAAATATATATAAATATATACATAAATATAAACATACATAACTATATATATATATATATATATATATATATATAACTCTGTAACTTTTGTCTTCTGCGGATATGTACCAAGAGCTTGTAATTCAGAAGAAACAGCCATGTTTTTGAATCTTGCATACTCAAGACTATTTTAGTTTCTGGTGTGTTTGGTTTTGATTCTTCTAGACCTACATACAGTCAAGAACTACACTTCCTTGAAGCTTGTAGATCAAATCAGGCATGTCTAGAGATTTTAGACACTTACATGATTAGGTAGCCAATAAAGAGAAACAAATTTTTTGTCCCAAATTTAGTAAAAAGTTATGTAACTGCAACCCATTTTAGCTGTTTAAATCTTTTTCTTGGATTTCAATATTAATCCTGAACAATTATTATATAACTATTTATGTATTTGAATTAAATTAATGTAAGAGCTAAGTTTTATACTGAAAATGTATGTTGCTGCAGAGTATGAAATCACTGGGAATATTTTAAATCATTTGTTAAAGAAGAATCATCGTAGGAAATTGTGTACTACAGACTCCACATGTGAAAAAATGCTTTGTCATTCTGCTTAATTAATTGCAACATGGTAAAGAAGATGAGAAAATTACAGAAATCTTAAATGCTTTCAACCTCTCTTTTGAAAGAGTATCACTGGCATCTCAATATGAGAAAAACAACCCTGGGGGAGACAAGCTCTTGAATACCTAAAAAGACAGAAAATCAATAAGACCCATAATTATTGGCACTGAGATTTAACGAAGTGTAAAACTTTGGTTTAACAACAAATTAAAACTCCATTAATGTCCATGAGTAATGAAGGAGCAAAAAATGATTCAGAAAAGAATAGCATTTTCTTTTTTTTTCTTCTCCTATACAATTAAATCCCATATAATTCATTCAGATTTTTTTTGTTGTTATGTAAGAAGTAGCTGAGAAAGACTTTAAATGGTAATTTTAATTGGAATTTAAGACTTATTGTAAAGCAAGCCCTAGTACTTTTTAATACATCCCAGATGGATACAGTTTTTTTAACTGGCAACAAATTTCACTGAAAGGAATTGGAAATTAATATGAAACATTCTACAGGGAGGTTAATTGGGTTCATTTATTGAAAGCGTATTTTAAATTAGCTAAACTCTTTCTTCATTTTTTTCTTGATAGAATAAAAAGTCTTTGAAGCTTCTGCCATTGAGCTTGATCCTGAGATGTAGAAGAATCTGACTGATAGCAACGGGAACTGGGAGATTGTTAATATATACATGGATCACAGCAGAGTCTCAAAAGCATACACTGTCCATAGAAGATGAATCAGGCAGTTTTGACAAATATTTTCAGTAGAATTAATGCCCTTCTTGTTTTACTTTATGATTACTGCTGGATAAGCTGTTCCATTTGCTATAGTCCTTTCCTGTTTTGAAACAATGTAAGCAACAGAGACTGTTTCTGTGAGACTGTTATACATATATTTTCTTTATATAACTCAAGCATGTTAGTATTTAATTTATTTTGATGGATGTTTACAGACTTTACAACAAAAGCTAATGACCCCGGAGTAAAATATCAGTCACAAATCTTTTCTAGCCCTCAGATGTCCTATAAACATGCAATTTGTCTATGTACTTAATGACACCTACATACTGTAGAATGTAAATACTGCATAATTTTATTAGATAAAATACACCGAGTGCAACACAAAAATAGTTTTAGATCTTATTTTACCTAAACACCATCTAAGAAAACAGAATAAGACCAACAGAAATAAGTGTTCTGCTATCAACTAAACTAAGCTGCAATACTAGTGAAACAGATCACCTAGATTTTAGAATGCTGTGTGCATGTTTATTTATATGTTGATTGTAAGAAGAAAAGATATGATGTTAGAACAGAGTAAGAGGAACAGAAATTGAGAGCAAGATTACAGTATATAAATCAGTTTACGGAGAACCTTCATGGAGTATTTGCACAGAAATCTCATCTCTGAATAATCAACCCACGTCCTTTATTCTAACTCAGGATACTGATTTGGACTTTCTCTTTTCCCCATGAGGAAGGCCCTCCTGGTAAAAGTTTCTTTCCTACGTCTTCCTTGGTAACTGACTTCTAACCCCTTGGCAAAAAAACCCCTATTTCCCTAGTGACTATAAAGGCTTGATTTTCTGTCAGGTTTTGAAAAATGCATAAGGAAGAACCACAGTTATTTCACCTTCCTCATGGAAAAGAGGAAGAGAGTGCAATAAGCATGATTCATGAGACCAGGTAAGGCTAGGTCATTCATTAGAAATTTTTCCAAACACATTGAGATGAAGGTAACATAATCATAAATATTAATATTCTAAGCATCTCTTGTTAGTAATATTCTATATTTTTAGACATTTTAAAATAACTGCATTAGGAACAAAATCAGAAATTACTGTGATATACCATTAAATGTTTGAGGATATACTGAGCAAAACTGTTCTTCCTGAATGATCTCTTAATCAAGTTCTCCTGTGGAGTTGGAAGCTACTTCATTCTGACAGAAATCAGAGGGACCATAGAGGAGACAGAGAAACCATACTTTAGTAATGAATCACTGCTGATCACAGCAGAATCTATTCCTACTGAAAATCTACATTTTTTTTCTTCCAGAGCACATGCCTTGATGGAAATTGTCTAGTAGACAGCATGTAAAAAACAAATTTTCACTGTACAAATTCTGTTAACTCAGATTTATAATTGCAGAAGTTCTTAGCATGTTTAGGTGGAAAAGTCATGTTATACATGGAACTACTATTTTACTTGTGCCTTTTACTCCAGAGCCAACAGTGGAACATAGAATCATAGAATTGTTTGGATTAGAAGGGATCTTTAAAATTCATATAGTCCAATTCCACTGCAGTGAACATGGACAGCTACAGCTAGATCTGGTTGCTCAGAACCTAGTCCATCTTGATCCTGAATACCTTCAAGGATGGGGCTTGTACCACCTCTCTGGACAACTTGTTCCAGTGCCTCACCACACTTATTGTAAAAACCTTTTTCTTATCTCAGTCTAAATCTTCCCTCTTTTACTTTGAAACCATTTTCCCTTGTCCTATCACAACAGATCCTGCTAGACAGTCTGTCCCCTTCTTTCTTACTGCCTTCCTTTAGATACTGAAAGGCTGCTAGCAGGTCTTCCTGGAGCTTTCTCTTCTCCAGGCTGAACAGTCCCAGCTCCCTCCATCTGTTTTTAAAGGGAAGGTTTTCCATGCCTTGGATCATTCTTGTAGCCCTCCTCTGGATGCTCTCCAGCAAGTCCACATCTCTCCTGTACTGAGGATTCCACATCTTGTCGCAATACTCCAGGTGAGTACTCACAGGATCTTGACCTGCTGACCTCACTTCTTTTGATGCAGATTGGGTTATGACTGGTTGGGCTGCAAGGGTACATTGCTGGCTCATGTCTGGCTTGCCATCCACTAGTATCACCACATCCGTTTTGGTAGGACTATGCTTGACTTCCACTCTCTGGGTACAATTTCACAATCAGTTTGTCATCAATCAAATAATCCACCCATCAAATCCATCTTCCAAATTTGAAGATAAATATGTTAAGGGGGACCATGTCAAAGCCCTTACTGAAGTCCAGACTGATGACATCAGTGGCTTCTCCTCATTCCACTGATGCATTTTGCCATCATAAAAAGCAACAGTATTGGTCAGGCAGAACCTACCCTTGGTGATGCTGGTTTTCCTATATCACCTCCATCTATTCCATATGCCTTAGTGTAGTTTCAAGGATGTTCTACTCCATGATCTTCCCCAGCATTGAGGATAGACTGACATGTTGTTAGTTCCCAGTGTTGTTCTTTCTACCCTTCTTATAAATGGGAATATAGAAATCTTTAGAAGCCTATAGAAGCCTAAAAAGCCTTTCTTATCTTTCTTCCCTGCCCTTGCCAACCCAGTATGAGATGGGCCTTGCTCTTCTCACCCCATCCCTGCACAACCCAGCAGCATGCCTACACTTCCTCCAGGCTACCTGTCCCTGCTTCCACTTCATGTGCATTTTTCTCTTGCTCTTCAGTTTAACCAGCAGGTCTGAGTTCAGCCATGCCAATTTCTTGCCTTACTTTACTGACTTCCTACACTTGGAGATAGAGAAATCTGATGCCCTAAGGAAAGCTTCCTTAAAGATCTACCAGCTCTCCTTTACCCTTGAAGATAGATTCCTAGGCAATTTTGCTGACTGACTCCCTGAACAGCTGGAATTTGGCTTTCCTAAAATTAAACTTCCTGATTTTACGTTTTATCTCTCTGACATCCCTCAAGAGTTTTAACTCCACCATTCCATGATTACTATAGCCCAGACAACCTCCAATGCTGATGTCACTAATCAGTTCACTCCACTTGGTGAATAACAGGTCCAGCACTGCATCCTTTCTCGGAGGGTCTGTCTATTAACTGGCTTAGAAAGTTATCCTACATATATCCTAGGAGCTTCCTGCATTACAAAGTCCAGTCAGTTTGTAGTATTTTGCTAGCATAAAAAAATAAAAAGAAGCCAGACCACTGAGGGTTTTTTGTTTGTTTGTTTGTTTTTTATTATGTTCTCAGACACCGAGGTCAAGAGAAGTTTCATCTGATTATAGCAAATAGGATTATGTTCCTAAAATAAATTTTTTCTGATGCATGTTATCAAATAAATAAGCTGAACAGGTGATCCATAATAAACTTGTATTTTCATGTATTTTCACATATCTTTAGGTAGTCCTAATAGTTTATTCCGTTATTTTTTTCCCCAGTTTTAACTTTTCTCCTTACTTCCTGAGCAATTTTATTCTCCCACAAAAACTTAAAATACAGTGTACAAATACAGTACATCATATTCTTTTTTTTTTTTTTTCAGCATCCTTTTCAGGATGGTAACATGTCCTTCACTTTCTCTATCTTTTTCAAATTATGGAAAAATGATGAAATTAGAGGAAAAAAAAAACACCACCTATGCATTCTCTGTCAGTTTATTACTGCCATTGATAGCATAAACAGAAGTATAGCGGCTTGTAACATTCTCAAAAGTGGATGATTACAGCTACCTCTCCCTGGTACTTTTCATGATCAGCTAGACTAGATTTATTGTTTTATTAGTAAATCTTCATGTATTAGCAAAACATGTCAAGAAAAAAAAAAAAAAAAAAGGAATTAATCCTTTCCAATATCTAGAAACAGAATTCATTAATCCTTTATAGACATTATAGTTCCATATAACTTACGGTTTTTTTTCTTATATAACTTTAAGGAATTGCTACTACCATGGAACATTGGTTTGGAAAATTGGAACAATTTTCCTTCTGTGCATCTGCTGCACTCCCAAAATGACAAATGGGAATTATTCCTGTTAATACCAAGGAAAAGAACATTTTCTAATGCATTTCTTTAATTTAAATATTAAAAAAATCCTAACAGTTATGGCTATTTTATTTTTTTAAAGGTCACTCTGTTTGAACATTACTAGAACTACAGTACTAATATTTAATGATAGATATCTTGATCATACAAATACATTTAAGTAATTCATTATTAAAAAATAAGCAGTTACATTTATAGATATTTGCCTTCTTTCTTTTTCAATTTTTAATTTATTTAATTATTTTATAATTGTTTACTGTAAACTTGTTATGGAATGACACAGAATCCTAGTTCTTTTTAATTCTAATATTATATTTAGCACTAGCCCTGATCTTTTTCTATTACAATTTTAGCTATCCAAGTCATTCCTAAGATCTCTCAACTTGATGAAGATATTAGATTCAAATATTGAAGGGGGTATATAAACAGGAGGGTGTACAACTGTTTAGTGTATAGTGTTAGGTTTCTTGAAGTTCTCATTTGTTTCTCTTTGACAGCACTCTTCTGAATATTAACCCCTTTTCATTATTCCACTTTCAGTATAGGGAAAACAGAGTACTTTCAGATTTCATCACGCAATAAATAAATAAATAAATAAATGAATAAATAAAATTTGAAACAGAAAAGAAAATGAATTGTCGCAAGAGAGAACTTTTTCTTTGGTAGCCAAGATTCAATAGACAAGTATGGATAGATCTCATAAATGTAAATTATAGTCTATCTAGAATAAAAAAAATATAGCCAATCATAGCAGTATATATATATAAGAGAGAGAGAGAGAAAGAAAGAGAGAACTGAAATATTTAGTATGTTGTTGGTCATACTTCTTCAATTTTATTTAAAGTTTTTATTATATCAAAAGTGTGCTGGGTTTAGTTCCTAGTCCACTTGTTTAAATTGAGTGAAAAATGTGAAAAATGATTAGGGAACTGCCCTTAGGAAACAATAAGGCTTCCTAAACTGCAAAGAAATCTCTGTGGGACTTTAAAAATGATTTTGAGAATTCGTTATGACATACTCATTCTACTTGTTTGTGGAATGAATGTCAGAGGTGAAGAAAGACAGGGTCTTAAGTGAGTAGAAATGAACTAGTAACCGTCTCAGCACTGGAACAAGCTAAAGTGTTTGAATTAGTGGAAAAGTTAGAATGATAATGGATTTACTACTATCTCTGACTCAGTTGGTACAAAGTATTTTTATCCAATATATATAAGTTCAAATTAGAATTCTTTAATGACATATATAACTGATGTTTACTGAAATAGTTAAACTACAGCCCAATTCTTTGATGATTCCTGATCCAGAGTCCGGACCAAAATAGCAAGATTTTTTTTATATAATCTTATCCAGCTTCAATAAAATTATAATCCACTATGCTAATATATGAATTGTTCTCTTATTAATTTAAGACTTCTGTTGCTGCTATACTGCATAACCATTTTACTCAATCAGAAATTCTGCTGTGTAGCTAATGCACAATAATAAAACTTCCCGTAGATCTCTGCTATACCTTTCAGAGTCCTTTAGGAACAATACTGAAGGACATTGCCTTTTGATTGAAACAGCTAGAATAATATTACTCTTTTTTTGATCATGTTTAATAATTCAGGTCACTAGTCTGAGCCATACTCAGTGGTTTTATCACACACAGAAAACTTTTCTTCAAAGAGACTACAGAAATATGAGCTTTTTCTTTTGACGAAAAATGTAAATCTATCTCAGGCATTTATTTTTCATACTGCACAAGTGTATATGAAAACAAAGTAAACTGAAATAATCAATTCAAAACTGCATTCTTTAGTTCTACTTATAAATGTTCCATGAAGGAAACAAATAATGCTTTCAGGGCATTTAAAGAAGCCATCACAAAAGAAGCATGAGTTTACTTCAGATCTTTCATGAACTTATTTTTATTGAGGCTGCTTTCTAAATAAATAAAAGCTGAACAGAAAGAGTTATAATCTTAACAGGAAATGCTCTTATAATTATAAGCAGAGGGCAATTGAGATATAATTAATAACAACTCAAAAGTAATTGGCTATTTTTTAAATTTCTCTTTCAAAGAAAAAAAGTTATTTCTAAAAATCCCCTTTGTTCTGATAATGGAAATTCCTGATTATTATATTTTGAAGTCTTAAGTTGTGTCATATAATTCTGAAGTAGGACTTTCTGGGAAGCCTCTTATTTTGCAGTCAGGAAATATTAAACTAATATGTGTTTGTATGCAAATACTATTAACGTATTTTAGAGAAAGACAGTTAATAAAAGTACATCTGTTTTAAGGAAAAATGGCTATGCCATATTAAAGATTGCCCTGTTAGTATCAGAGAACAGACCTCAGACATCACTGAGATCTTGTGCTATAGCGCAGTCAGCTCCTCAGAAATTGTAAATTGATGTATATCTATTGAAGACATTGGAGTTGATTCAATAGAGTCAGTAGAGACTAGGAACACTACACCCTTTGTACAAATATTATTACAAATATCTGCCCTATTTTTGACCAGTAATGCACCTGAAGACAAAAGTATGCAAAGTTATTAATGTTCAGTCTGTAAAGTGAAGCAAATTTAGTAACTGAAATCCTATGGGCATTAATAAATGTTGACACAAATTACAGAATTTAAATATGTGACTGGATGACTGAACTTGAAAACATTTAAATGTAATCATTCAGTTTACAGTTACATATAATAACTACATATAGTGCTGTTTTTGGAAATGACTGCAGGTAGATTTTTTTTAATTTATTTATTTATTTTAAGAAGCATGATCCTTAATGTAATTATGTTTTTAATATGCATTTGCAGTATATATTTGTAACTGTTTCTCTTCAGCACATACCTATGGTATGGATACATAATATCAGTAGCACAGATTGCTTGTTATAGCTCTAAAATGCCAATTGTGTTTTAAAATGCCTGTTGATTGGAAAGTGGTAATTTATGCACGATGTGCAGAAGCTGGTGAAGTGTTTCAGTGCTTCTTTATATTATAAGATTCAGTAATTCATAACATTATGCCTACTACAGTTAACTTGAAAGTTAGTAGAAGTCTTTAAATAGTAAAAACCAAAGACATAATTCTTAACATTTAGTGACCCTGATTTGAACTAAAGTTTCTCTTTCTACCAATATGACTTATTGGTTCTTTCTATGAAATAGTAGCAAAAGGGCACCTTCTGATGCCTAGAAATTCTAGAGGTATTGCAACATCTTTTTCTGACTACTCAGCTAACACATCTTACTACTTCTACCAACTAACTCCTTACTACTTCAGTTTCTGTTTAGCATTGCTTTCACTAAGAATCAGTGGGAACACTTCAGAAGATCTAATGACAGCATTGCACTGTAATGTTGCAGTGTAGAGAACGAAGTGTTCGGTTGTTATTCACTCAATTTTCCATACCCTCGATGGGCAAGTATGTTTCTAATTTGGCCTTACTTTAATCTGGCTCTTCCTTACTATTGTCTAATTATCCCTCATTATGTGTCATAAGAAATAAAGCAAGATTATAGTGAATAGAAGAATGAATAATATTTTCACTACAGCAATATTTTCAGTGCTTCTACTAGATGAACTAGTCAGAGAGCTATTCCCCATTAAAGACACGAAGTACTCAGAACACAGATCTCAAATTGTACTTTACTGAATATAAGAAGCAATTCAATATTTTCTTAACTGATTTTCAGATGATCTTGGGTTCGGTTGAATCTGTTTTCAGTTGAAAGTGAATTTGGTCATTTAAAATTATAAAAAAGAAAACACCACTAAAATTAAAACTATATTAAAAAATGTTTTGTAAAAAAATACAAAGGTATGTGTATTGTGGGTATCATCTATTTTAGTAACTTTTTTTGTTTTTTAATTACTGAATTGAGTACAAGACTTTAAAGATTACTAAATAAATTAGCAAATGACAAAAAATGGTTGTAGCTGTTGACTCCCTTGATAGAAGTTTTGCAGAGAAATCTTGACAAATTAGGGGGCTCAGCAACCACTAGATACATAAGATTTAACTAGAATAAATGCTGGATTCTGTACCAGGGATGGTACAATTCTTTATGTATGTACATAAGAAAATAAACTGGAAAGCGGCCTTGCAAAAAGGGATCTGAAAGTTCTGGATGACAGGAAGTCGAACAAAACTCAACAGCCAAAAGGGCCAACCAGGTGTATCCTGAGTTGATCAAGCACAAGCCAGCTGGTGAAAGGGATTATCTTGTTCTGCTTTGAGCTGATGTGGCTTCACCTCAAGCACTGTGTTCAGTTTTGGGTGCCACAATATAAAAGACACATAAAACTATAATAGATAGCATCAAAGCAGAGCTATAAAGATGATGAAGAGTTATAGGGGAAGACAGATAATGAGTGTTTGAAGTCACTTGGGTTGTTCAGACTAGAGATGAGACTGAGATGAGGTCCCATGGCAGTGTACAACTTCCTCATGAGACGAGCAGAGGGACAGCTGTAGATCTCTCTTCTCTGGTGAAAGTGATAGGACCTAAGCTGCATCAGGAAAGGTCAAATTGGGCATTGGTAAAAATTTTATCACTGAAGTGTAGCTGATCACTGGAACTGACTGCCCTGGTCAGTAGTCAGGGCACCAAGCCAACTGGAGTTCAAGAAGCAGATATGGTTTGAATTTTGAGTCATTAAGTATGGAGCTGGACTTAAAGATCCTTGTGAGACCCTGTTTTATGGGAGCACAATGATGAGATGCCTAGATATAAATTTTCAAGTGTTAAGATTGTATGTCATTCTTTGTTAGAGAAAAGCTGAACAACTGTACATTGACTCATCTGTCTTGTAAATTAATATCAAAGTTGGAATCAATGTCATTTTTGATGACACCGATGTGATCATTACATTTTTATACACACACAAAATTTACTGCTACTATATGTGAAAATAAGATGTGATTTACACCAAAACAAAAGAAAAAAAAGCTGCATATTTCTTAATTTTTTAAAATCTTTTTTTGCATCAAATTTCAGTTATGCTTCAGTAATAGCAATTTTCTTTTACTAGTACTGAAAATCAGAAATTAGTTACAGATTGATAAAATTTTCTTAATGTGGGTCAACAAGGGAGTTGCTGTGGGGAACATATTGAAAAATGTCTGTTATTTCATTGCTTATGGAAAATACTACTTGTTTTGTGTACCTCCCATGTGGCTCCTCCTGAGGTGACATACTTTAAATTACATTATGTTTCTCAAGGCAAGATGCCTGACAGGACATATAAATACATGTAATTTATTTAGATGGAAAAACAGTATGAAAGACTAGTAATTCTTCTTTGGACAATGAGTGTTCTTTTTTTTTTTTAATTTTTTTTTTTAATTATTTTTAATATCAGCTACTAGTAGTTGTAAATTAAACACATTGAAAATGTAATTTGATATTTATTTAAAATAGTTCTCTTTCTTCTACATAATGTTTTGCAGTGATAAGGGTTTACAAGGTCCATTATCTTATATGACAACAATTATCTTTTAAAACAGTAGAATATAACAGTCTTTAGAAAGTGATTATTATCTTCTTTACTCTATCCACTTGGCCCGGAGAATGGGAAAAGGGTAATTATAAGAATAATAGTTATCAGCTAAATTGAGAGAATGACATTTTGTTTTAAAATTTTTGTGTGGTAGACCTTATATCATATATTTCAACATTCCTCAAAATAAAGATTTCAGTCTTACTTTGCTAATCATCCATTATGCTATTTTCTCTAATATTTCTCTAGTATTCTGAGATATTAAATTTAAATTCTATTTTAAATTACTGACAGTGCAATGGATGTACACTGATGTTCTTATGTATTTTATGAACAACTTTATACTAAAGTCTGTTGCTCTCTTAAACAGCAGAGAAGTTATCTAGCTACAAATCTGATTTAGGTGCATTATCTATCTTGATGCATTCTTTCTAGAGCATGAATAGAGCATTGAATTTGTACTTTAATTTACATTTGTCTGTATTTAACCTGCTTCCAGTATGTTAATACAATCCCTTGCCTGGAAGGAATAGCTGCTCATGTTGACTGTTACTACCAGGAAGGGCAAAGTAGGAACTTAAGTAAAATTTCAGGACATGCTGTTCTCATGACCATCCTACAGGCTTAAGCAGTCTGGGAAGTATCTACATATTGTTTTCGGAAGAAATGAGTAGAAATCATGTCTCTTAAATGATCAACAAGGGACGAATTATAATCAATTCCAAGACTGCATGGCTTTGATTAAAAAATAAATTCTTTCAACTTATTGCATTGGACCAAAGTTGCTCTGTAGTGTTGCCATAAATTTTGCCACAATTCCCTGTTCATGAAGTATACAATTACAAAAGTTCTCCTCTTTTAGAACTAAAATATATAGAGAACATTTTTTATTCCTTTAAAGTTCCAGGACTGCTAAATAAACTACAGGAGGAAAAGAAATCTCTGTTGTAAGGTGCAATATGATCGCATAGTATTTATGAAGGCTGCTGTGAAAGTAATGCCTCCTATTTTGGCCCATGGCATCAGAGGTGGATGTTAGCTGTATAGCAATAGGGGTTGAACATTCCTACCAATATTCCTTTACATTTTAGTGCCATGTGACAGATGGCAGCAGAGGGACAGTCTGACAGAATTGTTCCTGACATGAAAGAGTGTATGAAGAAAAGGTATGTCATTGAATTCCACATGGAAAAAATTGCACCTACTGTCATTCACTGACACTTGCTAAATGTGTATGGAGACTAAAGACAGGATGTGAGCATAGTGAGGCAGTAGGTGGTGCATTTCAGCAGTGGCAACAACAATGTGAAAAACAAGCCATGCTCTGGATATCCATGCAGGTTTTTCTGACTTCAGAATGCAGGCTTTTGTTTATTACTAGTGAAAATGCTTAAATAATGATGGTGACTATGTTAAAGAATAACCTTTTGTGACTGAGAAATTGCTGTATGTTATTGTGCTATTTGTATCTGTTGTAGTTTCCATTGAAGTAAATAGGAGGAATTACTTTCAGAATGACCTATGTACAATGATTAAGTTTATTCTTACTACTCATTGTGATTTTAAAAGTAAAGGTGCTCACACATACTGAAAACAAACCAAATAAACTCTAATAACTGGTTGTTGAATTTTGAGTCAGGCACAAGAATCATCTTGCAGTGAGACACATATGGGTTGGCAGTCTTCAAATACTGGAAGATCAGGTCTATTGTCTTGGTACCCAAACGAGCTTGCAGTTTCTCATATATAGGATATATAGTAAACAATCTTTTATTTGACCACTGGAATACTTTATGCCTGGAATGACATGCAAATAGCCCCTAATTTAGAAATTGTATTTTGCATTTTAATAAACATCTTCCAATAAAGTGTCGAGTAACATCATCAGGATAGCATCATATCCACCACCTCATATTAGGAAACATTAAATAGACATGAGAGAAATAATGACAGCTTTCACCCTGAAAAATGAACTGTTTCTGAATTCTTCTGATACATAAGACTGTATCTATACATTTATTAATTCTGTTCCTCCCAAAGATCTTGTAAAAGGAAGAAGATTTTAGAAGGTGTGTATATACATACATGCATACCTTGACACTGAAACAAATGCACATCTCTATATAGGGTTTGGTCTGAGATACTACTGAGGTAATTTTGAAATAACTCAAGCATTGAAATGTAAAATAGAAGTATGTATTATTGTAATGTCATAGAAATAACTAGCTCTCAATATTTCTACACTACAGTGAAGTATAGTGAGGAGCTGATGCTTTATCTTGCATTCATAATATGTGCCTAAAAGAAAACAGCTTTTTTTTTAATTTCAAATTTTGAAAAAAACAGTCAAAGAAAGATGGTATCATGCATATTTTTCATGCTTTTTTATGTGAATGTTCTGTTTTTACTGTAGTAAAACAGATGTGTCAGTTTCTATATTATCTGTTCTGGGAAGTTATTTTAAGAGTCAGATTAAAAATTCATGTATATGTCTTGAGTATTTTAACAAAGCTGAACTTTTTCTGCACAGCAGAAATGTGACTTAAGTAAAATTTTTCTCAGTGTTTAATAAGAAAGTACTCTAAATACTGTCCATTAGATGCACATTTATCGGAATGCAGTCAGTGACTTCAAGCATTTATTATATATAAAATATATCAGGATTTGTGTTCAGTTCATCAATGACTTTTCTTCTTGAGCTATTCATCCTTGAGTTCCTTTGGAAATACATAATATCCAGTCTTTCCTACTCTCCAATTTGAACTTCTTTTGATGCAACTTTCTGCTGTTCCCTTCTGTCAGAACAGAACAGAGTATCTGTAGCTGAAAGGATCACTGATCAACTCCTGGCTTCACACTGAACTGCTCAAAATTTAACCCAATGTTTCAGAGCATTATCCAAATGCTTATTGAATCATTCATTACTGTTCCATAAAACACTACCCTTGCCTTCCATTCCTTTTTTAATATATTTTTTTTCTTCTGCCAACATAAAATTTAACATTTTTATTTTCTGTTATAACCCTATGAAGAAAGAAAGACTCAGGGAATTTAGTGCCACTGTAGTTAGTCACTGTATCTATTTATTTATTTTTTATTTTAATAATAGAATGGAAAATATAATTTGAATAGTATTATACATGAAGGAAATTGTTTGATGTATAAGCTGTCTTGCTTTATTTCTGACATTTGAATCAGGAATAATATCCATCATTATGGGCTTATTCTATAATTAGTGTTTATGCATTCAGGTGAAAGTAGATAAGAAGTGTTTGAAAAACTAGAAATTTTCTCTGTCAGGCACCAATGAAATCTATTGTTCCATTTTCTTGTATTTCAGTGACATTAATGAAAGAAGTTTTAGTTGCAGACACCATGACATTTTGCCGTATAGTTACAATTTGTCCTTTCACAAAAGAAAATCAGAAAATTGCTGAGTATTATAGATATTAATGGTTGTAATATGAAAAATGTAATAAAGAGCTCATCATCTAAAGAATTTGCCAAGCTTTTATGTCATTATTCTTGAACTAATACTCTCAAAGGAGAGAATCTCTGATATCCAAGGAAGCAATGATGATACCTAGGGAAGAAAGGTGCATGGAAAGTAGTTTGTCACAGGATCCAAATATCATGGCTCTGTGTACTATGAGATTTTTGAGAAGTGAAAAAGAATTAGTTTTCCTTAATGTTATGTGTAACTTGTAATTCTGGAAGTGAGGTGGGTCAAACCTGTACAATGGTGAAATATTTGAGGGGAGGGTTGGAGTTGGTGTGGAAATTAAAAGAAAAGTAAAAGTAAACAAATAAATAAATGTGTTTTATAACATAGGAATAAGAAGTAACACACATTTTGTTTTTATATACTATTTATATATTTGCATAGTGAGTTGAAGATTATAGAAGAATTTTATAGTACATAGTTATTTGTTGAGTTCTATTAGACTCGATAAAATCTTCAGAAATATACGAGAAATTTTTAGGTTGTTACACATAGGTTTCACTTTTGCCTGTGGAAAAACTGGCCATGATTGACCTCTGTAAAATGGAAAATCCATTTAAGACACGATTATAATGCTCGCAGATTCAGACCTGTGCTATTCTGAAATTGCAGCTATATGCTAAGTATAATACCCTACAGCAAAATCAATAGGAGTTCTCATTTCAAAGGGCCAGACCCATGTTTTTTGTCTAATCTCATCTACTTCTTATGCTATCAGATAGGACATACTGTTTATTATCAGTAATCATAGCCTAAATACTAATACTATTATCTTTGACATGATATACTTCTGCCTTTATTTTTGTTGACATATGAAGAAACATGTTAAAGCTCTGCCTTCTCATCTGAACTATGTCAACTCACAACCTCCTTTGATCATTTAGAATTCTATTAATTAAACAAATAAATATAAGATACATTTGTGGACATTAATGTCATGAATTATAAGATGTGTCATCTAAAACAAAATCAGAAAAAGATATTACATGTGTGTGCGTGTGTGTGTGTGTTCATGTGTGTAGCAAACAAATTTAAGTCAAAGTCTATTTTCTGTCATGTGTTGGATAATTAAACTTAAGTATAACATACAACATATCAGGATGCTTATTTGAAAGGAAACACCAAACACTTTGACAACACAAAGTTGGGAAGGAGTGTTGATCTGCTGGAAAGTAGAAAGGCAGTACAGATGGACCTGGATAGACTCGATCAATGGGCCAAAGTAAACCGTCTGCGTTTCAATAGAGCCAGTTGTCAGATCCTGCATTTTGGTCGCAGCAACCCAAAGCAACTTTACAGGCTTGGGAGGTGTGGCTGGAAAGTTGCCTGATGGAAAGGGACCTTGGTGTACTAATGGACAATCAGCTCAATATGTGCCAGCAGTGTGCCCAGTTGGCCAAGAGGGCCAATGGCATTCTTGTTTTCATCAGGAATGGTGTGGTGAGCAGGACTAGGGAAGTAATCTTGCCTCTGTACTCAGCACTGGTGAGGCCCCACCTTTAGTATTGTATTTAGTTTTGAGCACTTCAGTGAAGAAAGGACACTGAGGATCTCTACAAATACTTGAAAAGTGATTTCAGTGAGAGTGGGGTTGGTCTATTCTCAGTGGTGACAGATGACAGGACAAGGGGAAATGGCCTCAAATTGCACTAGGGGAGGTCTAGGTTGGCTATCAGAAAAAAATTCTTTTCAGAAAGGGTTGTTAAGCACTGGAATAGGCTCCCTGGGGAGGTGGTTGAGTCACCATGTTTGAATGTGTTTAAAAACTGTTTAGATGTGGTACTAAGGGACATGATTTAGCTGTGGGTTGTTAGAATTAGGGTACTATGATTAGGTTGCGATTGAACTTGATGATCTTTAAGGTCCTTTACAGCAATTCTATGATTTTGATTCTATGAAAAAGAAATAAAAGCTCCCATACATTTAAAACGAAAGAGAAATAAGCAATTGATCTTAGTTTCTTAAAAATATCAAGAATTAAAAGCCATACTTGCTTACATTATCAGTTTTTAGAAGTTTTTGTTCATCACGATCTCATTTGAAATGATCCGTGTATCCAGTTATCTAGCTTCTCCTTATTTCTGTCACTATTGTTGTTATCAGGCCACACAAAAACACGAAAAGTGCTTAAAAACTTTACAGTCTATAATGGATCTTTCTCTAATGACAAACATCTTATTAAAAACTTATTAATCTTACTGACATCTTATTAAAAATATTAAAAATACATTTTCTTTCCATGTAGCAATAAAGGACAAGCAAAGTTAGAACAACAATATTGTTCTATACATATATATATGTATGTATAATGTATAATGTATATATATGTATATATAAAGTATATATATGTATATATAATATATATATACATAATATTTAAGCTTGCACATTTTGTCAGATCCATTTTTATACATGGAAGGAATGCTTAAACAAATCTTTCCAAAATGATACATTCTGTCTATATATTACTGAAAGTTAAAAAGTTGTATGAAACATGCAAAAACTTACATATAAATTCTACAAAAGATCAATTACTATCTGTGTGAGCTATAAAGGTACCTTTCTTCAGTCACCTTTCATTCTTTTTTAAGTGTGCTTTCCTCAAGTATTGAAATTATCACATTTATTTATTTTATCTAAAAAGTAAAGTTTAAAGTTCAAGGTACAAAACCATAAGCAACTAATTGGCAGAATATCACTATAGGTGAAATCAGATCCTTAATATTTTTGGCCATCAGAAAACTGCAGGTCAATATGTGGCACAACACAAGCAGTGTGCTAAGTGTTCTTTAACAGAATCATCATTATATTTGGCTAGAAAATCATTACTTAACATGATGTTCAGTACTCGATTCATAAACAGAACAAAGTCTCTTTTGTCCATTTCAGGAGGACATAAATGTAAGAAACAACGTAAGCAGTGTTAAATATGTGTGTTGGGAAAGTTTCAGTGTTGAAAAGTTTCTTTTGTTTTAAAATTTTACTCTCTGGCAGATAAATGTGGTCCTTGGAGAATGACAGAAATCTACAGAAATTTTCAGATCTGGCCATTAGGATTGATGGATTAGGACTAGGATTAGGATTAGGATTAGGACTAGGACTAGGATTAGAATATCTTCAGGTAAATCTTGAAATATATGTGTAAAAAAATATATTCGTGAACATTTTTTTGATACAGTTCATAGTGGTAGAAGTGGCATCAAGATTGAAAAGATATTTGAGGAAGACAGATACCTGGAGGGTATGTTGAATAGGTGTTTTGGAGATATACTGTACCTGTGCTTGTATTTTTTTTATTATCCTGCCTTTCCTACTGGATCCTGCTCCATCCAATGCTCTTGTTAATATTTACTAG
Source organism: Perdix hodgsoniae (assembly GCA_035772895.1). Classification (NCBI taxonomy): domain Eukaryota; kingdom Metazoa; phylum Chordata; class Aves; order Galliformes; family Phasianidae; genus Perdix; species Perdix hodgsoniae. Next base: position 3,351,685 of record JAPSGF010000006.1, on the reverse strand, counting down.
ATTTTTATATTTTTAATCTGCTAATTTGTATGTGTGTGAATCCTTTTTTTTTTTTTTTTTTTTTTGTCTCAAAGCTTGCTTCCTGAGGTATTTCTTGTGATAAGACTGACCTGTCTAGAAGATGAGTGATGGGTGTTGCCGTGTGGCAATCAACATCACTGCGTGGACAATTTTAGCTGTTTGCCTCCAGAAGAGAGTGCTCAGGAGTGTTTACTGGCAGAAGATCTAGCCTGTGACTAAATAACTCCAGCTTGCTATGGGAAACTGGGGGATGATGCCATTGTATCCTGTGAAGGCAAGATACAAGTTGGTGCCTCCCTGCTCTTTCTTATCTGCTGGCAAGGCCAGGAAGGTAGGAACAAAGAAGTTTCCACTGAGATCGCAAAGCCAGAGGCTGCCACTCCAAGAAAAGCTGACACAACCACTTTGGGATTTGAGCTGTCACTCCAAAGACAGCTGACTTGACCATTTTGAAAGCACTGAAAAGGAGCCATCATTGCCACGGTCATGGTTGTCATCGATGTTGTTTGTCATCATTGTCATCGTTATCAACAGAACAACACTGCTGGATGACCCACCACTACTGAAGATCAAGGACAGAACTACAAACCATGCTGGACCCATGGTGGTGACTATCTCCCTCTTGTTTCCTACAAAGACTCCTTGCTTCCTCTTTCCTATCTTTTCTGTCACCCTCCTTCCCTTCCCCATTACCCTAATTCATAATAGTGTCCGTCCTCCCCTTCCCCATCTCCCTAATTAACATCTGTAATAAACTGGTCGGACCAACATTTGAACAGTTGTTTCTTAATCTCATGCTGGGTATACAGATATTAAAAGAACCTCCTCTCCCTCCTATAAATTGGAGCGAGACAGTATGCTGGCATATATGAAGTATGATTAAAATCACAGGGGAAAAAAAGAACTTATACAGTAAATTAGGATAAATTTATAATAGGCTAAGAAGGGAAGTAACACTATAATAAAAGTATTTTGGGAAATATTTACAGCTAAACAGTCAAATACTATTCTCTTTGGGGTATTTAGAGACCTTTATATTTTCTTTGGTCTAATTAGACTTCAGTGCTATATGCGATTCAATGAAAAAAATGACATATATTTCTCTACTTTAATTTTTTCATCACTCCTTTGAGTATATGTTAGAGTTTCCTGAATTAATGACTTTATGTTTAAATAATGAAGGGTAATGTCTATGCTGTAAGTCAATCTCCACAATCATTAAAGTTTTGTTTTATTTTGTTTTAGTGTTTCAAAGCTGTCTATTTTGTCTTCACTGATCATTTTTTTTGCTTACAAAATA
>JAPSGF010000006.1:3316428-3345364 GCA_035772895.1 Perdix hodgsoniae | reverse complement strand
CTCCTCTTCCTTTTCTTTCCTTTTTTTTTGTTTTCTCCTTTCCTCTAGTCAAAACTTAACTGTTCATCCCTCTGGGTAACCTATTCCATGGCTTGATTGTCCTCATAGAAAGAAAGCTTCTTTTTACAAACAGCTAAAGTTCTCTTGCTTACCTCTATGCCCATTGCCTCTTTTCCTCTGACCATACACCTCTATGAAGGGTCTATTTTTGAAACCATCTCCATGCGGATCCAGTGTTAATTCTTCCCACAGCCATCTCCTCTCCAGGTTGAAGTGCTTTAGCTCCATGACCATTTTCATGGCTTCTCTGAACTCACTCCAATCAATCAATACTTTTCTTACAATGAAAAGTCCAAAAACCAGATATCTTTTTATAGATGAAATCTAATGAATCCTCATTAAAAGGGGATAATCAAACCACACAATCTACTGCCTGTTATCCTGAATATCCTTAACCTTCTTTGCTACCAAGGCACTCTATGGGCTCATATTCAGCTTGCTGTCAGCGACAGTTACCAGAAGCTCTTCAGCAGAATTGTTCCCCAGGCAATAGGTTCTAGTCACACCTATCCTCTGTCACTGAAGACAAGTTATTTCTCCTTTTCTGGTGCAGGACTTGCTATTTTTCTCTCTTATGATATTGTCACATTAGCTCTCAACTGTCTTTCATCCAGTGTACAGAGAAGCTCCATGCACGCAAACTATTTTTTCATTCTGAAAGAATTTTGATGTCAAATTCCTTAAAGTTCAGGAGGCTCACAGCTCCTGCCACACTTGCATCCTCCTTTCAGCTAATTCACACCATAATCTTTCCAGACCTGGAATTGTCGTCGGTCTAATTGCATGGTCTGACAAATCACTTTGTTGGTATTTCAATACATTGGTTTATTTAATTTTTCATATTGCTCCCACAACCTTTCTTAGATCTTCATGCTTCATTTTTCTTCATTGTTTCAAAAACATGCCTCAGCATTTTAAAAATTACCTTATATTTTCAGAAGCATAAAGTTTTCTTGCTATCTATGTAGTAAGTGATGAGTTCTCAATTCTTACAGGGAACTCTAGACATTGTTAACGTTATAATAGTGTAATTTAACGTAAACCTTATCTGTAGGCATATTTAAGTAATTTTTCCATATTTTTCTCAAGGAATTTTAGGCAAGAACACAAATAAACTGTCAAATTTGTCAGCATCTACAGCAGTTAAGAACTGTGGGCAGTAAATGAATATTACAAATTGTTTTCATACTCTTCCCTACCTATTTTTATATTTTACTTTGTTCTCAATCTTTGTTTTCTTTTTTAATGTTCATGTTCCTCAAAATGAGACTGATTTTAAAGACCTGCAGTTTGCAATTCATAATACAGAGAGGAAATTGTGGAATTACATCTTCAAATCGTCCCACTGTTCTTTATTTTTATGGTCTCTGGTGCCTCAGTCTACATCTATACATGGCATACAAGATATGAACATTATCTGAAATCTACACAGCAGTCTTCTGACACTTCACTTTCAGCTTTATATTCCTGTCATTTTTTTTAACTTTCACAAAGATTCTAAATTAAATGCATGAATAAGCTGATTGGTAGCTACTAATGTCTATACTCATTTAGGGATGTCTTGAAGTGATCAGTTTATAAAACATAGTTCGCTTTACAAGTCACAACATGTATAAGTTTAATGACCTATTCTCTCTTTTTCTCCATATTTTGTAAAGACTCTAATTAAGTAAGTGCAATTATTTTATACAAAATTATTTCTTATATTTTCACACTGCAGTAACCCACTGTTTTTTGGCTGATTCATTTATGTAGAGTACCTGATTTTTCAAAATGATTTTTATAGAATATCTTATATTTCATTTCTGTACGACAAGAAGCTATATTTATGGCTAATATTGCACCATTTTGCCTTTATCCTTAAATAGCAGATTTCTTCACTGATAGTGTCAAAACCAATAGCTGCTAATAATGGAGTATCATTCATCATGAAAACAAGTTCTATTTCATGCCTCAGAGTTCTTTCTCTCCTATAAAAGTGTAAATTCACTTCCTTAAAAGGTCTATATCTCGAGTATCTTGTGAGGCTATGATGTGTATGCCATACTTCAAAACCAAAAATATTTGGTTTTCCATACAGGAGTGATTATTGCTAATTTTTTGTATTTCTTGAAATAAAGTGCAAGAATGCATTCTTAGCAGACAGAACTTACTCACAAGGTGGACTACTCATGAAAACTAGAAAACCCAAGACATTTTGCTGGTAGTAATGTGTCTCACCTCATCCCAGAGTAACTCAACCATCTGAGAACCACAGACACTTTAGGCTGATTATACATGTTTGCCTAGAGTTTTTTTGTTGTTGTTGTTTTTTGTTTTTTTTTTTAGTAGGATTGACAGAAACGTCCAGAAAGGATATGTTTGAATATAGGTACTGCAATATCTAAAAACTATAGAAGAGGCAGTTTGTAATACTTGCTGTTTGAAGAACAAAATATAGTTTTACCTTGACTATACCTTTGATAGAAAAAAATATAGAACTGTGTTGTTGAAAAATAAGAAAATCACAGCCTGTAAAATATGCATCTTAGTTTAAAGCTGAATAAATATCGGAATACATAACTGTAATAATACAATGAATAAAAGAAAATTGTGAGAGTTTAAAAACAAACAAAAGAAAAAAGAGGAAGAAAACAATAAAACCCACAAAAAATATAGAAGAAAACAAAATCCAAATTTAGCAAAACAGAACAATTAAAAAAAAAATTAAACACAAAGGTCTTTCCTCTTGATTTTTATGATGTACATAGGGTGAAATGTTTGAATATATTTATTCAATCGCAGGAATCCTACAATGTCTACAAGAAAAACATTTTTTGAATTTGTAATTTCTAAAACATGATTTTTACATAGGAGTATTAAAGAGTGTCCAAGAATCCTTAATAGAATTTTCTTTTTTAATGGGAAGGTGAATAAAAATTACTCTCACTCACATGGTGGAAAAATATGTAAAGTTTAGGAAAACAGAAATTTTCCATATAAATATAAATATATATATAATTATATTTTCCTCGCCATTTTATCAAATAATGCTTTGTTGATATGTGTAAGCAAATATTAATACTTTTAGTGCTGCTTGGAAAATAAGTTAAACAAGAAGTTATTTTCTACACTGCACAAAAACAAATTTATTCCATGTGAGAGGCAGGCCATAAATAGCTTTGGAAAATATTGCAAACAATTCAGTGGGAGACAAAACAGACATGGAACAAGAAATAAAATATTCAAGCAAATAAGCAAAAAATGTATTCAGAAATTCGAGATGTGGTTAGTAATATTGAAAATATCACTTTCTACTCATCATATAAAGTTATTTCAAGTTAAAGTATTATTTTTAATTCAATAAACATAAGGAAATAATTATCCGAAGGCTAATGTACATTCAGAAATGTGAGAAAATGTACATTACAATATATTTAGATTGAGTTTAAATAAGTCTTTTAATTTGGTATGGAACAAAAATCTAGAAGAGGATTCTAAAAGTGCAAAGGAGAAACCATCTAAGGAAGTGATTACATTTTTTAGCAAAAATGCTAATTAAGAGCAAATACTTAGTGTCTTTGATGATTTAACCATAGTTAATCATAAGCTTGAAGGGAAGATTTTAAAATTGTTATATTAGACAAACATAGTTTATGTCAGGGATTTTTAGTGTTTCTAAAATTTGTTACATTGTAATCCATCATGATGTGTCCAATCAGAAATTATTCACACAAATATGATCATTGTCATTTATATTTTTATTGTCTGACTTAATATGAGTTTAACTCACTGATGAAAAATTAGGATTACATTTTACTCTTTGAAAGTGGATTCTTTTATGTTCTTAACAAGTATGTTAGAGCAGTGCATACTGAATAAAAATCTAACAGAGTAATACATTGGCTTGTAATAAAATCATTTCAAGCAGTATCTTATTAAGATGTGAATTTATTAGAAAAGTTGACAATGTATTTGAAACCATTGTTCATCTTTCAGTGTGAAAACTTTCCAGCAGTAGCCTCAATAAAATGAGGATCATCTCTTATTTAGTATACTTTGTACATGTACTAGACTGGCTTTTTTTTTTTTTTATTTTATTTTGTGGTTATTAGAAATGATATTCAGTGATGCTAATACGATCATTTATATTCTTAGACTATTGTAAGCATAACTTCTCATAAATGGGACCCAATACACAAGAAAGCAAAATACTCATAGAAAAATTGTAAGAAAGCACACAGTTGAAGGCATGTAAGCCAAGTCCCAGAAAATCACTCAAAGCATGGAACTATTCTTGTTGACTCAGAACATGCAGGGGACATTCCCACAGGGAATATATTGTTAGCAGAAAATATTTCACTGATAATAAAAAATTGACTAGCTAACCCTCTTGAGCTAAATAGATATCTCTTGTTCAATCCATAATCCGTCTGAATCTATAATTCTGTTCACAGATCTACGATGCTTGTATCTGGCTCCAATAAATCTGCTTCTTTAGATGAATGATAACTGGGACCTCAGTTATTATTCTGTTTCCCTCGCTATCATTTGTATCTTGATATATGTTTTTTTCTGTAGAAATAAATCTAAAAATTCAGCTTGACTTACTTTTGAACTCTAAAAATCTTCACAGAAAGTCAGTGGCAGAATCTAAAGCAGTAATTAAGCATAATGTAACAGTTAAGTACATCTCTTACAACTAATGAACTATCTCAGGCACCAATTAAGCATCTCAGAAAAATTAACAACTTCTCTCGGACAGTCCTAGCAGGCAGTACTTACCCACTTTAATACATGACATATGAAACTAAGGAAATGCATTAGCATAAAAAAGAAATAACTGAAAATAGCATGCTTTGTAAGAGTGGTTGGCAAATCCAGATTCAATTCTGAAACTCATGTATTCAATAGTCAGAAATTTCCAACATGCACTTTCAAACTTACTTTATTTTTCAGTGATGATTTAATATATTACTGTATCCTTCCTTTCTCTTCTGTTCTCTGGTAGACTGAAAAAGAATTCAGAGGGCCCTAAGTGACTAAGAACCTTTTAAATTAGGACTGTTTGTCTCTCCTGCCACAAAATTATTTTTTCTTTCACTAGGGCATTACAGTGTGAGAAAGTGTTAAAGTTTGTATTTCCCAGAAGAGTTCTCTATTTTCTTCATCAGACAGCAGTGAAAAAGAAATGTTGAATCTTTACTCCAGCACTGCTTGAGTGCCTCCAAAACTCAGAAATTAAGAGTCATTTAAAGGCATACACATTTGGTAATCAGACTAACAATTTCTGTAAGACTTAATGTCTTTGGCATGAGGTGACTTGAAAGAATCTGCCTACCACATACTGCAGTCATTTGTTTGACTGTAAATACTGTATACACATTCAAATTAAATACTTTAATTTAAAATATTTAAGTCAATTAAATATTACTGAAAATCGGGTGTACCATCAATAGTTAATTAAATGTCTAATTTGAAAAAAAAATCATGGAAGAGAAGAAAATATTCAGTGAAACTGAAAAAAAACACCACTGTGACTTCCTGCCAAATAATCATTATCAAGCAGAGCAAACTAAGAAGAATGTGTCTAGAAAATGACAAGATAAATAGTTATTAACAATTCACTACCGCGCAGAAGCAATGTAGTGATCACATATGTTTAATGCACAATGAAGGAATTTATCTTATTAAACTTGATGGCATCTACAAAAGAGACAGAAGTCACGACAAGCATTACTCAGTAAGAACATAAACTTGCAATCAGATCATTTTGCATGCAAATGCCCTAATCTGAATGAAATCAATCTCTGCATTTTTATACTGTTCTGAACTGAATGCCGTTTTCATTGTTCCTTTTTTCTTGTATTTTCTTAGAAATAAGGAAAAAAATTCCTATCAGGAAGCTAAAAAACAGCTTGTACTCTTCAATTATGTCACTTTTAAATGTTCATTGCTGAGTGATAGATTCTACTACCATCAAAAAACACATCTGAAATGATTTATATCTTGTAATTTTAATAAAGTTTAGAAAGTTGAAATGTAAACCTAATTTTATATTCATTTGCATATTATTATGCATATCTCAAGGATGCTGAGATGAGAAGGCTTAATATTCAAATGAACACTACACTATTTTTTCCATATAAGGAAAATCTCTTCACATTACAGTTGTTTTTACTTATTTATTTATTTTTCTTTCCATGATCGAACAAATATAGAGTCAGGAGTCCTATTTATCATCTATGCTTTATTTCTAAAACCATAGTTTACATAATTATATTTCAGAAGAGGTAAACTCTATTTAATTTACCTGTTATTTCTGTTGTAAAGACATGTGAAAATACTCTCTATACAATCATATATAAGTTTGATGGAGACAAAATTTCCATTATAATATATTCAATAATGTAAGGTGCTGAATAGTTTAACTTCAGCCCAGCAAAGAGTGGAATAGTGTGCATCACTTAGTGTAATGGAAAAAGTTGTACTCATCTTTAAATTAAAGATAAGAGGAAAAATATATTTTGAGAGATGAAGACAAATAATGTAGAATTGAACAAAACTGTGTCCAATGCAAGCTCAAGATAAATAATATTTAAGTAATATATAACATATTTGTACTATAATTAATGAAACTAATTATTTAAATTGCTGTTATCATTCCGGTGAACCTACTAAAATTTGCACTTCCTACATTTTCCATTCTTGACACTCAAAAAAGGTTCAGTTCTAACTCTGAAAATGTAATACAAATATTATGCAACTCAATTATTTGATTGCATTTCTCTTAAGCATCAGAAAGTAAAAGAGAAAAAGTAATCATACAAACCAGCTGTTCACCTTTTGTATGTTTATTTAAAGAATTGTTGTTGTTCAGACAAGCTATTGACACGACCATTTCACTCTTGTTTAAGGAATGTCCCCATGCAATAGATTTCTCCAAACAGAATTAGTACTAGGGTAAAGCTGTGGAAAGATTTTCTCACAGACTTACAGTAATGAGTGCCAGAATCTGAATACTGGAGAGAAGGAGAGAAGGAAGGTTTTTCCTTAAGACCCTTGTCCATGTGACCAAGAGCAGCAAGCTGTAGTAAGTATCTCTTTTAGAAGCAGTTAACAAAAATGTTTTGAAGGCTCAGCCAGGCTGAGAAGATATGCAACTGCTTATATTAATCTAGCGCCCTTAGATTTCAACCTCAAACACAGAATGAACACTTTCTGGAAAACAGTTTAAAAAATGTTTGAAAAATAGAGCAGTATAAATTCAATACAAATTAAGAGAACTGAAAAATATTCTCAGAGACTAAGAAATATAATCAGGAGAAAAGGAAGTTATGAAGCCAGTAATTCAGAAGTTGTGAGACAGGTTTTGTTTAACATTTGAGGATAAGAAAAAGAAGTGTGAAAATTGTGTATTAATAACATTAAAGTTATGCATCAAGAAAACGCCTGGAAAGTAAGGTGTCATTGGTTTAACTGTTCTAAACACATTGAAAGATTTTCTAAACATTGAAGGAAAAAAACATAAGGACAAAAGTAGCATGAGCAAGACAGAGATACACTTTAAGCTGATACTTAAGATAACTGAATATTTGATATTTGAATTAAAAACAAAAACAAAAAACAAAACAAAAAAACAGGAAATGGTAATTTAAATCACCAACTTTACTTGTGACTAATCAAGCATGTGTATGCATTCCATGATTCAAGACAACAGAAAGTTGAAAGCTAGATTTATCTCTGTTGTAAAAATCCGAAGTATTATACCAGATAACTAAGGATTAGATATATAACTTTTATCTTCAACTTTTTTCTTCAACTCCAGAAAGATTCATAGAACAATTTCCTTGATTTCCTGCTTGCAAGAATCTGCTTCTATTATGTAAGGCTACGTTTTAGTATTTTCTGACCTAAAAGATTAAATCATTTCTGCCGTTCACTTCATAAACTGATTTATCATTGGCTCACAAAAATCTTATAAACATTGAAATAAAGAATCAAAAAGAAATAACAAAATTAGTTTCACTGGCATCATTATACAACTGGGCCAAATACCTTATGTTGTGGTTTGTATGCAGAAGAAACCAAAAAGTGTGAATCTTTAGTGTTGCTAAGTGATGAATGCTTAGTGATGCTAAGAAGAAATAGCTGTGAAACATTTTAGTAGGTTCTAATATTGAGCTACTTGTGTAAGAAGGTTCATGATATATTTTAGTCACTATATTTGAGAAAAATATAATCCATGGTTTTCAGAGAAAGCTGTTGTAATACATTCCACAATATCTATAGAATGGATCAATTTTGCTATTGGACATATTTCAACGAGCGTAAAACAGTGTTAATCATCAGAATAGTCTCTGTATGTGTGTGTCTTCACAAACTCATAATTTCTTAATTTATAAAACTATTTCTAGAGCAACTGGATCTTTCAGTCTTCTCAGTGCAGATTTCTCTTAACACATCCTCCTTTAGAAGCTCTAGAGAAGTCTTTGGCTGTGACTAAGGTTAAAAGAAACTCTTAAGCTTGCTCATCTTTTCTATTTAACAACAAAAGGATATAAGTTTAAAAGAAAAAAAAAGAATAAAGTGTTAATTAAACAAACATAAAAGAATATGTATGTCACAACAAAAATATTTCTCCAGTAATTTCTACCATTTATAAAGTTATGTTTTTTACAGGTGTCCAGTTATTTATGGTTCATGATTTAGCTAGCCCTTCCATATTTTCCTGTCATCTAGTTGTTCAATATTCTAACTCACTATGCTTAATATCACTATCCTCTTTTAGAAATGTGTTTCCAGAAAATTCTAAGTGAATTGCTCAAACCATCTAGAGTAGTTCTCAAAGGACTGGTAAAAACAAAATTTGAATTCTACCTATACTTTGAAATCACAAAGTTAGAGATCAGATCACTGTGAAAGAATTTATCATAATGAAATATCTCTCCCATGGGAAAGTTTAACATATTTATATTTTTAATATTCCACTCATGATTCAAAAGCTTGTATTTGGAATATGTGAGATACAACTATCATCTTCTTTGCATGCAGGACAATTAGCAGTAATTTAGGTATTTTGTGTTCAACCTCTATGCTATTAAAATATGTTTAGTAATCTTCTGCCTAGTCAAATCCTATACCATCAACTCATAAAACATCCTGAAAGAGTATTCTCTGCAATAATAGAAATAGAAACAACCACAGTAGAACATTTCTACTTCCTTCTGGACTCAATTGGAGTTAGAAACTAGAAAAAGTATTTAAAAAAGGGGTGGGGGGAACACCCTACATTTATCTTTGTCAGTATATCAACCTACAACCTAAGTAGATCTAAAGATATTCAGAAGACGGTTCATTACACAATTATTCCCATTTATACCTAATTACAGTCTCTTCAGGCAATTGATTCTAAGGGATTATGTGGCACTGCATCTCTCTTTTTGTGTTTGTAGCATATGCAATTTGAAAGGCAAAGAAATTTATAACACTGTGTAGACATTATGTAGGTGTTCAAGATACTGAAACTTTCTATACAGTTCAGAATATGAAGATAATCTTTAGGCTTCATTGGAAGAATGATAAAAAATTTCAGATATAAGGTGATCAAACTTTCTTTCTTTATGGCATCTTCCACAATAAAAATACTAACTCTACAAAAGAATAAACTTGGAAATTAGTAAATTTAAAGAAAACAAAGAAACTCTCTAAGGAACACTGAACTCCAAATAAAACATATTATATTAAATATATTAAATAATTAGTATTTCTACTATTTTATCATAGTAAGAAGACATAAAATAATCTCTGTCACATAACTGGATGAGAAATTTGTTACACACATTTCTACAAAAGGTCTAAATTATTTTTTCCCTACATATTTCCTTTAAATCTTCTACTATAAATATAAACCTATTGAATATTATGCTGTATTGCTGTGATACTTTCAAATGGCAAATTTAGTTCATTGCTACAGTATGTTTAAAGACAAAAAAGAAATTGATGTTTCAAAGAGGATAGAAATTCAATAAGAGAAAAACACATCTGTGAAATTCCTAACTATTTAATTCAGATTAGAAACTAGAATTTGACTCTAGTTTTTATTAGTTGACCAGTAAGACTATTTTTTGTAATTCTTGGTATTCCTACCATATAAATGAGTGTGACTATATTTTTACTCACAGTAATTGTTGCTAATTAAAATTGAAGCAGATCACAAATATCATATAATAGAATCACAGAATGTCTTGCACTGTAAGAGACTTTCTGGATCATCAAGATCCAACCCCACTGTCTGGGACAGGATCATCACCCCACTAGATCATTTCACCTAGGTCCCCATCCAAGCAGACTTTGAAAACCTCCAAGGATGGGGCATCCACAGTTTCAGTGAGCAGTGCCACAACACCTTCTGAGTAAAAAAAAAAAATCCTTCTAATGTGTAAATTAAATCTTTCCTCTTTAAAACAATTCCCGTTGTCTCTTCACTATCAGATTGATCTCTTTTTCCTGGTTCTAATCTCCTTTTACAAAATGGAATGCCACAGTGAGGTCTCTCCAGAGTTTTTTCCAGACTAAACAATTTTATATCTCAGCCTGTCTTTGTAGGATAGGTGCTCCAACTTTCTGATCATCCTTGCAGCCCTTTTCTGGACCCTTTCCAACAGATCTATGGTTTTTTTTTTATTTTTTATGTCAGGAGACACAGAGCTGAATGCAATACTTGAGGTCTTTTGATAGAGAAACAGAGGAAGATAATTGCCTCCCTCATCCTGCTTACCATGCTGATATACAGTTGGCTTTCTGGTCTACAAGCACACATTGCCAACTCATGCTTAGTTTCTAACCAAATAATAGCCTCCAGACATCAGGACTGTTCTTATTCCATTCTCTGCTCAGCTTGTATTTCAGACAGTCCTTGTCCAGGTGCCTAATCTTGCACTTGTTATGCTGAATTTCACGAGGTTCTCAGTAGCCCACCTCTCAAGCCTGTCAAGGGTCCTGTGTATGGCATGCCTTTCCTCCAGCATGGTGAACATATCACACAGATTTGTTTTTCCGGAAAACTTGCTGAGGATGAACTTAGTCCATATTACCAACAGACATAACTGGTCCCAGTACTGAACCCAAGGAACCATACTCATCACTGATCTCCATGTGGTCATCAAGCCACTGATTGAAACTATGTGAGTGTGGTCCTTCAGCTAACTCCTTATTTGCTAGGTTGTCTATCTGTCATATTCACGCCTCTAAATGATATCTCCTGAACTCTCCACAAGACTGTCTTGTAGGAAAAAGGAAACATGCAGGAAGAAGAAAATATCTTTTACAGGAGGCCAGTACTTGCACAGAAGTCAGCCAAAATGTCTTAAGTTCTTTTTCACATTGAAAAGTTCTGTTTTGAAAAATGCTAGTGGGGACAAGGGATTCACAAGTAGCAACTGATAGACTTGTTTTTCCAGAAGTTAATCATTCTTCTTTACTAGAATATAGTGGTGCAAGTCAAAGATAATTTGTTTGCTTTTTCTTAATATTTGCTCTGCAGCTCTTCCTTTATCCAAGGAGGCAGAGCACACTCTAATAGAAGTGGGTGATTTTAAGAGATTATTCTTTTATGCCATTACCTCAAAGCTTGCTGATGAACAAGTCCAAGCAAGACCTTACCCAAGATTGAGAAATCCTTTGTCTGAAGAATGCAGATGGACAAGGCCAGGGACAATAAGAGAGAGATAAACCACAGATTAATGGCCAGGAAGCAGTCTTTGGTGTGGGCTAATCTCAAGGGAGATAGCCATCTCAGGGGGTGCTGCACATGACTCTTACCCAAGTGCCCAGGTGCTGATAGAAGAAAGATAAAAAGCGGACCTACAACTATGAGGTAAGGTTTCTGGCAACAGATTCCTCATGATGTGATGCCTGCATGCTGAAGAAGAAGAAGAAAGGTGTCTGCCATCAGATCCCTCACTACAGAATGCCTTTGTGCTGATGGAGTCTCTTTGGCCTGCTACCTGAGTCCTGCTGCTTCCTCCCAGACTTATCTTGCGTCTTTTCCCTGCTACCTGCTTGCTGCCCAAGGCTGGCCAGGCTGCTGCTGCTCTTCCCCTGTGTTATTTCCTCAGACAATTGGAACCGCTTGCAACGGGACCGCTGCTGGATCCTGGTGGTGACTATCCCTGCTTTATGCAATTCTTCCTTCTTTCCTATCTTTTCTATTGCCCTCTTCCCTTTCTCGCAACCCTAATTCATAATGGTGTCCGTCCTCCCCTTCCCCATCTCCCTGATTAAGATTTATAATAAACTGGTCGGACAAACATTTGAATGGTTGTTTCTTAATCTCACGCAGGGTATACAGATATCAAAGAACCTCCTCTCCCTCCTATAAATTGGAGTGAGACAGTGGTCATGAACTGGAAGTCACAACAGGGACTGATAGATTCCTGAGAATCTTATGAAACAGATATAGATAGATATATAAGCAGATATAGATAAAGAGTAAGCACCAAGCAGTATTTCATCTTTCTGTAAAAGCTGTGTCACTGAATACGTTAGAAATGGATGAGTTCCTGAATGAGCGTGTCTCTAGATCCAATTCTTATTGGTCTAAGGAATCAGTGTCCCCATTATATATATAACCAGGGTGGACATATGGCAGGGAAGTGATGAGTGTCATTTCTTAGTTATTCTCTTTTGGTCATGGAAGCCTGCTAGCCTTAGGAACACATATTTGCGATTAATTCAACATGAAAATACTGTTGAGTGTGTAAGCTGAGATTCTCCTGAGACAAATTCCTGTACACAGATCAAATTGTACAGTTCACTTTAGAAGCTCACTCTAAATCTAAATTAAAATGCTAGTGTAGACATGTCCATTATACAGCAAAGAATGAGGTAAGCCTTGGGGTTGGAATTTAAACTTGGAGAGAAGTTCCAGACCTTGAGTAACTATTTCTATTTTTAATTCATTGATTACATGATAAAAAATACACAATAATTTCCATATGTTCCCACAATTCTCTAAGTTTTGGAGGTTACTGAGAATAAAAAAATCATACATGGTTTATCGCTTGATATATTTTCATATTACTCTGTTGTTTAATAATATATGTTAGTTTGCATTTGTGTCTGAATTACGGCTTTTCCAAAAGTCCCTTAACATCAAATATTTTTACAAAGTAATACCACGTTTGTCTCAGGAGTCATACCTATTTACATGCAGGTAAATCTTGATGATGGAAGTCTCAATGAGAATCATATCATGAAGTCTTTTAACACCTTAAAGAAGAAAATGACTCATACTTGCAGAAATAACCATAAAAATTCATTTCACGAGCATCTGGGGGTTTGGGTACATCAATGCAAGTGTTGCTGGGCCACTCTTCCCCTGCTCTCTAAAACTGATCTATGAAAAATATTCCTGTTCTCTCAGCTGCAAATTGTTCACAATAATTTCTGTCAGTGTAATTTGTATTAACAATGAATTAATTAATACTCTCAATACATAAGTGATTAATTATATTAAACTAGCCGAGAAAGAAATGAAATAGCAGTAGCACAAAGGAAAATGCTTATTTAAAAAGAATGAGACAAAAAGGTCTTTCATCTACATGAACAAACTTACAGGCAACCAAGCTCTAAGGAAGTTTTAATAGCTGTAGTCAAGAACAATTTTGCAAAATATTTTTATTTATTAAAAATTCACCCAAAAATGTGGTTTATAAACTGTTTATATTCAGAAGTATAATAAAATACTCCATCTCGTTTCTGATAGTTTTCACACCCTATTATTAAAGATAATAACAGACCATACATATAATAAACAGAATTATTTTGATGATCAGGAAAATGTGCTTCAGAGTGCAATTAATATTCTGTAAAAAGGATTCTTCTAAAACCCTATGATTAGAGCCTCTTTAGAAACATGTTCCCTAACCCCCTCCTCCTGACGTTTTTCTGCATTCTGTTAATCATATCTCTCTGTATATCACTCTGCAATTTTCTGGCTTATCAGAAAAGATGCTTAATGCATAGTGATTAGTTTATTGGATGGAGATTTATAATTTACATTTTATGAAAGAGTTTAATGCTATTCTAAATAGCTACCTCTTTTGTTATTTTTACAGAATATGCTAAAAACATGAGAGTGTGTTTTTTCTTAATGCTGAATAAAAGCAACACTTTGATTCATGAAATGTGATAGAGAGGGTAGCTTTAAGTAGAAGTCCATAAAACAGTCAAAATGATTGCTTTCTGCCACTTTCATACATTACAGTGTTCCCTTTTGTGTATGTCCTACAGCCAGTTTTCTTTACACTGAATTTGAAGTGAACAAACTAATTTTTCCTCAAAAAGAAGTTAGAATCATTATATGTAACTTTTCAGTGTGGCTATTTACATTGCAGCTAGTCATTTAGACTCGATATAGTGTTACTGGAGATGGCCTACATGATCTGCTTTGGATAACTATCTGAGAATTTAATAAATCATTCTCAAGCAGCACCTATTTCTCCTTCTTAGCTGGTTATTTGCTTGACACACTTACCCTCGTACAATTGCCAAATCATGTGGAAGTACTCTGAAGTATCCCACCTCACGCTCTTGATACTCTAGAGCATCAGACTGTCCATTTTGTCAGGTCTAATAGCCTAGGAAATCTCATATGCTTTTGTGACATCATATTTAGGCAAAGAACTTGTGATCCAGCTAACTAATTCAAAGGTAAATATCTAGGTAGCTGAAGTGGGAGGTATTTCAAGATCTGTAAGTGTAGACCACTATGCATATATAACGTCTTATTTTGAAGTACCCATTGTAGATGGAGGTCATCATTGCTGACATTCACTTCCTAAATATAAGCAGCCAGTATCATTTGAGATATTCTGAGGTATTTGAAACTTCCACTAAAGTCTGTAAGATAGGATAAACTACTTGTGTGACCCTCTAAAATGGCATGTAGGGCTGGACAGAGTCCAGGGCATCTCAAGTAACCTCAAACACTCAACTTACTTGTAGGATTACTTGGTACAAGTAATGCATCCTTGCAGAGAATTTGCAGTTGAACCTCCTAAAACTACAGAAAACACCAGATTCAGCTGAATAATCACATAAAATTGATTAAAGCCTCTTTTGGGCAGAAGGGAGAGGAAAAGGGTGAAGGGGAGATAAACACAAAGTAGGTGTATACAGCCTCAGACATTGCTTGTCCAAGAGTAACCATTATGTTCAAATTCAAGAGCACCTCCCAACAGACAACAATGTGAAGACAAAAATAATTGAAAAAGTTCATTAAAAGTTATTTGCTGTCTACTTGTTCTGTTTTATTTATTATTATTTTTTCTCTAATATTTCTTTTGCTATTACACATTTAAATTTCTTTATAAAATGCACTTTTTTCCTGCAAAAATAAACCGACTACATATACTTGTTAGTGGCCTGCCTTTCAGTTTCTTTTCCCTTTTCCTTCACTCAGTCTCTCAGCACTCCTTTCTGATATCATATTTTGCCAGCATTCTCTAGCACTATGAGGTATTACAGAAGTAGGACTTTTTTAATGAGATGCTACACTAAATAACTGTGACTGCTTAGTACTTCAATGTACCGGGGGGACTTTACTTACATTTAAATAAGCAAAAGTAAAATGTTGACCTCAAATAGATATATTTTTTATTATTATTATTTATTAGCTTTCAATTTTACATCTCTTTGGTATATTTTTAGCCAGATCCTCTTTCTTTCCTTATACAATGAGTTTACTTCGCTTCCTACTTTTACACTCAATTAGCATGATTAAATATTTATACTGCTATTACAGTCTATGTCCCCATCAAGATTGAGGTTCATTGTGTTAAATGCTAGGTATAATACAAATAAAGAACTCTGTCATGTTCATTACTCATTTAAAAAAAAAAGAAAAAGGAAAAGAAAAAAGAAAAAAAAAAAAGAAGTTAGCTGTCAAGGAAAAATTGCTTACTGCATGAAATATTCTTCAATTTTCTGAATAGAAAATAACCTTGCCATAATAACCATCGTATATTGCTATAGTATGTCTGGCTTGAATTTGAAGGAAAAAATATCTAACTTTTCACAATGAAGGATTAGAACATCTTTCTCATTATGGCAGTAGTCATATATTACCTAAATTTTAATTACAAATATTATTAAAATATTCAATCAACATGACCGTCAGTTTTAAGCAGTACAAGAACTACAAATAGCTTTATAACAAATAGCCATTTTTATGCATTGTTAATGGCAAAATAGACCATAATGCAGAAGTTTGCATTCAAAGAGGGAAAGAATGAATGTTTCTAAAAAAGCTCATACATTATTTATCTTGGAAGCGAGACTGTGGAATAAAATAAGTTATATAAAAACATATGTGAAAGGGAAAATTCTATTCCATATTCATATTCCAATAAATATACTGATATCATAGTACTTTAAAGTAAGTTATTTAGATAGAAGAAGTTAAAAATGTGACTGATAAGGAAGAAGAACATTTTAACCAGAGTAAAATTCTAATTTTTAGTAAATTAACAGGACCAGTAGTACTGTTGATGCAATCTAAATTTAAGATTATACAGTTTTGCCTCAGAATTGCAAGAAACAGAGAAAGACAGGATACGACAGTTCCCTATTTCAGGAAATAAAAATACAGTTGCATTCAGATGACATAAATTCCATTTTAGGTGAGGCACTAAAGAGTTATGGTTACACTGATCATTTCATCCCAAGAAGCACTATACACATAATGCCTCAAGTTTTAGTCAGAAACCTCTTCATATACCTCAGAATCATCTCAGATTAAGGCCCCTGTTATGACTTGCACTTTATTTTCCTTTTAATTCTATCTGTGCACCTGGATGCTTTAAATCCATGAGGCATACTCAGCCTATGTTAAAACAAAATCTGTGCACAAATATATGAAACAAAATGGTCTATGGAACTATAATTATTATGTTTAGGTTTAAACGTGACTAATATAACTTGAGCAAAATTACAATATTTATGTGAGTGCGGTCAGATTCATGAGCAAAACCTTCAAACTTATTTAGTATAAAGAGGCATTTATAGCAGAGATTAAAGCCATTTTCATGTGAAATGACAAAATGGAGAAAAAAAAAACACTTTCTAGCTCACTTGCTGGATTGTTAATGGAAAGGAATAGACTTTAGAACTAAGTGATGAGGATGCTGGAGACAAAAAGCCTCTGGTCAAGAATACCTGAGCCTTAATATGCAAAGGGCAGATGGGAAAATCTGGTTTCCCAGCTGAATGATGTCAGCTATCCTCTGAAACAGGAGAAAGCAGAAACAGAACAGTTTGCCTGAGGTTTCTTGTAGTATCTGGTTTGGGAAAACAAAGATTACATTTCTTGCTTCAAAATGTCTGGATTCAGAAACCTTAAAGTTTTCCAGCATAAAACAGCTAAAATTCATATTGTAAAGTAGAACAGTCCATATTAGTCACATAATTGAGACACAGAACCATCTAAGAACTTCAAATTCAGAAGAAGCAGATAGACAATCCTTTTTGTCAGAAACAGAAGTTTCGATATGAGTTCAAAATGTCTGAGCAATTCAATGTATGTTGCTTTTATTTATAGGAAAAAGAATACATTCTGTTGTCATTAGGGGAAACATAAGTAAATATTAAGTTAAAAACAAAACAAAACAAAACAAAACAAAACAAAAACATTCTTTGTCATTACTTTTTTTCCCATTCAGATGCTATTTCTCCATGGACAAGTCATCAAAAGAAGCATAGCCAACAGGTCAAGATAAATGATTCTGTCCCTCTACTCTCTGCTGGTGAGGCCTCACCTGGATTACTGTGTCCAGACATTGAGTGCTTAGTACAGGAGAGACATAGACCTGTCAGAGCACATCCAGAGAAGGGCCACAAAAATGATCGAAGGAATGAAATGCTTTTCCTATCAGGACAAGTCAAGAGAGCCGGAGATGTTCATTCTGGAGAAGAGAAGGCTTCAAGGGGACCCAATAACAGCCTTTCAGTATCTAAAGACAAGCTACAACTTATGGGAAGGAAGAGGACAGGCTCTTTAGCAGGTACTGGGGTGATAGAACAAGGGGAAATGGCTTCAAGCCCAAAGAGGGTAGATTTAGATTAGATATAAGGAAAAAGTCATTTACAGTGTGGGTGATGAGGCTCTGGAACAGGTTGTCTATGTATGTAGTTGATGCTGCTACCCAGGAGACTTTCAAGGTGAGGCTGGATAAAGCCCTTCATCTACCTGTGGTGTGCCTGTCCATTGCAGGGGAGATGGACTAGATGGCTTTTAGATGTCCTTTCCAACTCTAAGGATTCTATGATTCTAAGGACTTTTTCCTTTATGGTTAGGAAATCTGTGAATTTCCTGTGGAACAGTTCAATTATTGTTATTTGTTCACATAAGTTTATCTCTGTCATGCTGTGAACACTTAAGCATAATGCTAAAAGATGTCTCATAGTGGCCAACACTATGCAATTACAGAAGGAAAAATAATTAAATACAGAATACACTCAAATAAAATTATAAATCTCGATTTTTTTTGCCAATCTCTGCATTTCTTTTTAGATGTCATATAACATTTCCTACCACTTAACAGTCTTTCAAAGAAGAAAAGAAGTACATGCTTATTGTTTCTCTGGAATGTTGTGGAAGAGCTATTTGCCATGTTGACCATATTACTACAAATAAAATTCAAACAGAAAATAGAAGTAGAAAATTTTAACTCGTATGAGATGAGTAAGACTTACACAACTTATCTGAATATCTTATTCATTTTCTCATAATTTTAACTCAGAATTAACCTCAGAATATACATTCTATATATTTATGAACAATGAATTTATTTCTATCTGCAAGTATTTCTTCTTGCAGTCACATTTCTACATTGAAAATATTAAGGTTCTTTAATATTAATCTTCATTAAATCTTCCCGGGAAACACAAGTGAAGATTTGCTGAGGTTAGACTGCCAATTTATTACAATCTGTAAATCTCTCTTTTTCCATCTTTATACAGCATTTTCCAACTTCCTCTTGCCCTATTGATTATCTAACCTCCATTTTCATGTAAAGTGTTCCCTTATTTGTCAGCTCTTCTCCTAATCACAATATAAGGAGTTTTCCACTATGTTAAACCCTGACCTGAAGATCTTTCCATGGTTCACCACCATAGTTGAGACTTCTGCTGCATTCCAAGTGGGAAAAAAAATGTGAACTTTTGCAATTAATCTTCTCCTTTGAAAAGAAAGTCAAGACAGAGACAGCTCAACAACAGAAAGAACAAGATACAGAAAGCAAAAGTGACAACAAATGGAGTTAAAACAACTATCTCCCTGTGACATCTCCTGAAGTCAAAGAGCATGACGAAGCTGAAGTTCACATTAACTAAGTACATTGCTAAACTGAGTCTGCTGCTGATAATATTCTACAGACCTTCCTACAGCCTTTCCCTGGAGAAAGCTTTACGGTAATCAAAGATCATGACACTGGTAAGGTATCTGACTTTTCACTGTTTTTTCAATGAGAAGATATTTATAGCTACAGAAAATGTTAAAAACATAATGCTATGCATTGCATGATTTTCTTGACATGGTTTGAATTTTATATTAACATAATTGTTCAAATTTAGCATTTTTTATGTTAATTGTTCTTAACATGGACATTGAGCTTCTAATTGAAATTGTGCTGTTTTAATGAAAAAGCAATTTAAACATTAACTATACTTTTAAAGAGAAAAACCAGACCCAATAGTGCTCCTTCCTAAAATATTTCTGAAGAAGGGTAATTAAAATAGTTGAACGTTATGACTTTCTATCAGCAATATCTTTTAAGTCACCTTGTTATTAATATTTATGAGATGTACTAAAAATTTCGGGAGTGTAGTTGGAGTAAAATATAGGTGAAATTATAATTGACTCAATTTGTGCCTCATACTTTGTCAGCCTGAGAACTGATTCACACAGAAAATAATCCATTTAAGTGTACACTGCAGAAGTTTGTAAATCTGCAATGAATAAAAATTTAAGAACTGTTTATCCTCAGTTACATATATAAATGATATTTGAATTCCAGGATGTTTCATCTGGTACTTTCTGTTCATCGCATAATTTTGATACATGATAAAATTAGGTAAACTATTTAACATCTCTATTTGTCTCCGTTCTTCTGCAAAATATACATTTAATGTATTTTTATAAAAAGAGGTAACAAGGTGAAAGAAGTCTATGAGGACAAATAATTTATACTGGAATTTTAGAAGGAATAAAAAGCAGTCTTGCACATTATGAGCATTGTGACACTCTATGTAAAATTTGAAATAAGAAAATGTTTTCATTGCAGTGTCTCCATTTTTACATAAAGCCCAAGCTGATGAGGAAGAAACAGGATGAACTGAAGTATGGGATGACTTCAGAAATGCTACAAGAGTTACCTTCCTTAAAAAAATAATGTACTAGGTTAAGAGCTCCTAGCAAACAATACCTGCATTAAAAACACTAGGAATTTTCCTCTTGACATTCCTGTAGCAAGATTTTTATGTTAGCTTGTTAAAATCAGGCCTCTTTCCTCTAATACTTGCTTGCCTCCTCACATTTTTTCAAAATGTGAAAAACTAATTTTACAAAAAGAGATAAAAGGCATAAAATAATGTGGAAAAAGGTAGTGAAAACTACTTCTTTTAAGATAATATAAGCAAATGAAGGCAAAAATAGCAGCCACATAAAAGGCGTCAATATGAACAGCATAAAATCTGAATGGCTTTAAGCAGTATAGAGAAAAAAAATAGACTTCCACATACGTATTATTTTATTATAGATATTACAGTATGTGAACTAGTTTGGACTGTTATCCAAATTTTATCCAAGAAGAGACTGAGATTAGGTAACCTGCCATTATTATGAAAATGGACAGAAATTATTTTGACAAAATTCCCAAATGTAAAGAAGGAAAAAAAAAAAAAGCAATAAGACAATAAAAGTAAAAGGACAAGCTATGTTTATGAAGATCTTGAGTATGTGAAGTATGTGAACATAGTATCAATTTATGTTAACCAGTTACTAAAGCAACAGAACACTGTATATTGTCATCTGCCCAAAATGAGTATTAGTATATTTGAATATATTCAAGTACATTTAGTATTCATATAAATGTCAAAGTTTTCCAAGAGGTATATGCACATTAAAAAATTTATCTCTAATGCACCTCTCTTTGTAAGTAAACACCTACCGTAACTTTTGGAAAGTAGTGTGTGAGCTGAAGATTTAGAACTTCCACTCTGTGATATATTTGTAAATAGTATGTATTCCCAATGTAGTAACAAGGTTAAATAAACATATGTTCTCTTAGCTCTTCTGAGATCTCAATGAAATTACACATCTCATTCAAGCTGCTTAATAAATACAAATACTTGAAATAGTATACCTCTAATGAATTCCCTGTTTAATCAAGATAAACCAAAATAGTTAGCTATTGTTATGCAATCTTCAAGTGTGGTGTATCAAAAAGAATGCTACTTTTAGGAACCTTGTTATTTTAAAAATATTGCTTTTTAAATATTACTCACTGGTTTGTTGTTTATTTGTTTCAAAGTAAAATTTTCACCATGAAAAATTGAAATAAAACTTTAATATGTGGCTGATAAAATATTTAGAAGAGCATAACAAAATATGAGCCAAAACTCCTCTGACTATCAATATTGCACAGTTTCTTAAGTGTCTAAATCACAGCTGAAAAAATAATGCAGTCTTCTGAAGTTAGAAAAAAAAAAAGCTTAGTTAATATTGTTGAAGCATATTAGTTAGAACAGAGAGTATTCCCAATACAGTCTCCTTTCTGAGAAGATAATTTTGCAGACCATAAAACTCCAAGCTCTCTGAGTTTCTACAGACAGCATTGTCTATCAGGATTATGTGCTCGCTATCTGTTTTCTCTCTCTCAAATGCTAGACCAACAGACCATCAGCTGTTCCTACTAGATAGGAAGATAAATTTGCAGCTAGAGGATGTAATTTTGTAATTTGCTTGAGGTTTCACGATAGTCTTGCCCTTCTGTTATCTAGCATTCCTGATCTAAATTGACAGATCAATTGGGTTACAGAAAAACACACACTGTTTTTGCCAGCTGTGAGCTGAGGCCACTCATTGCCTCCATGAAACCTGTCTACTCCCTGCTTAGCTAAGGTGACAATCCCAGCTGCAGTCTGCACATGAAACTTGGCACTTGTCTTCAGGGCATAACAGTTAAAAGGGATAATTGCTTTAAACAAGATGTGCAGACTGATATGAGAATGCAAGATATTTCTACATGTTCTTTCACATCAAATCAAGAGATGTCACTTTTAAGTGATATGGTAAATAGAAGTAGCTTTTGTTATCAAACTGTGTACAGTATTTTATGGATTAAATTTTGCTTTGTTCTCCAAACTACAAATCAAGTCCTCTTAGAGTCTAAATATTTTTCTCAATTAGTTTGTACTACTTTCTAGACTAAATCATATGAATAATTTATTTCAGTTTTATTTTTTACAATATTAACACATTATTTAGTGCAGACTATTCCTAGTTTTTATTGACTTCCTAATCTACTCTGGCTGCTGTTACACAGATTTTAAAATCTTGTTAACACTAATATTTTGGCTTTATATTAAGGATGTTTTGAGATTCCTTGCAACATCTCCTAATTACTAAATTCCTAATTTAAATTTCAATTTGCAGAGATTTTGGATTGTGAAGTGGGAGTTGAGCAAATTATATATCAAAATAGGAGGTCAGATTTTTCTGTCCAAATTAGAGAACAATCCAAAGTAGAGAACAATTTATCAGTACTAGAACATATGACATATACAAACATAAAAATGTTTTTAAATATTCTAAATGTTAACAAATTGAAAATGTCTTTATTTCCTGATTATTTAAACTGTTACCTCCTCTGTCTGTGTATTCTGCTAGACTTCAAAGAGTAGCAATGAATGCTTGCAGTTGATTTGCTAATTTCAGTAAAATTAGCAGTTCTGAGATAGTATTATGATCATTTCCAATATATATGTATATGATACTTCACAGAATCACAGAATTATAGGAGCTGGTAGAGATCTCAGATTATCTAGTCCAAACCCCTAAAAGTCTGGCTCCTCTGACTCCCATAACTAGTGATAGGACTAGAAGGAATGGCCTGAAGTTGCACCAGGGGAGGTTCGGGTTGCATATTGGGAAAAATATATTCTCTGAAAGTGATGTGGCACTTGGAATGGGCTGCCTAGGGATGTGATTGGCTCATTGTCCCTGGAGGTGTTCAAGAAACATTTAGAAGGTGAACGGTTGGATTTGGATGATCTTGGAAGTCTTTCCTAACCTTAGTGATTCTATCATACTATGATTCTATGAATTGACTCCTGAACTTCATATATTTATATACAATGATGAGATCCCCTCTAAACCTTCTCTTCTTCAGACGGAAGAGTCTTTGGTCTCTCAGCCTTTCCTAATAAGGGAGATGCTCCAGGCACCCAATCATCTTCATGCCCTTCCACTGGACTCTCTGTAGAAGATCCTTATCTTTTTAAACCAAGGAGGCCAGAACTGGACACAGTATTTCAAATGTGACCTAACTGGGGCAGAGGAAAGAGGGAGGATCACCTTCCTCAACCTGCTGGCCACACTGTTCTTGTTGCACACTAGTATATCATAGGCCACAAGGACACACAGCTTCTTTTCCATGAAGACCCATAAGTCCTTCTCAGAGTTCATTTCATGTAAGTCATCTCCTGACCTGTACTGATGCATGTAGCTATTCCTCCCAAGGTACAGAATCCTACACTTGCTCTCAGGTTCTTCTCTGCCCAACTCTTTAGTCTCTCCAGATCTTGCTGAATGGCAGCACAGCCGTCTACTGTGTCAGCCACTCCTTCCAGCTTTATATCATCAATATACTTGCTGAGGGTGGACTCTATCATCCAGATCTTTGATAAAGATACTGAATGAGACCAGACTCAGGATCAACCCCTGGGAAACACCCCTAGTTAAAGTCTACCAGCTAGACTGAGTCACAAATAGCAACTCTCTGAGCTCCAGTCATCCAGTTCTCTACTGTTTTGAGATGACATCCAGAACAAGTTGTTCCATCACCTTTCCAGGCTGACTGGCCTGCAGTTGGTCCTCCTTGCACTTTTTGAAGTTGGGGGTGACATTAGCTATCCTCCAGTCTTCAAGCACATTACCTGTTCACAAAGACCTTTCAAAGATGACAGAGAATGGTTTGGCAATTGCTTATTCCAGTTCCCTCAGCTTTTGTGTGTGAAATTCATTGAGGACCATGGATTTTTCAACATTGATTTTACCTTAACAATCTGACCAGCCTCTCCTTGATCAAGGGAAGTCGTCTTTCCTCCACTCTCTCTCTCTCACCTGTATGATCTGGGATTTCCTAGGGGCAGTCTTGGCAGAGAAGTTGAAAGAAAAGAAGGCATTCAGCATTTCTGCCTTCTCAGCATCCCCAATTACCAAAGTAGTAAGTGCTAAGAAGCGTACTTACATTTTCACTAGTGTTCCTTTTGCTTTTCATTCATTTCTGTGCCAACTTGTTCTTTACGTCACTTCTGGAGTTCATATCCTATTGATTTTAAAGACTTATTTATTTTGGGGGAGTGTAAGGTATTGTCCTGTAGACACACAAATGATTATTTTGTGTTTGTAGAGATTATCATTAAGGAAGATTGAGGGCATATGTATATTTGGGGCAGACTACACATGTACCTCCTTTGCTCTGCAGTGCAAGAGCCTTATTTTAATGTACTCATTTGGCAAATATGAAATAATATCAAGAGAAAGCATTTGCTTAAACAAAATGCATTAAAGCACACTGAAAAATAAATATATAGAGAGAAAAATTCAGAGGACTATGAATTTATCCCACTTTTGATGCTCCTTAAAATGTCACCAATTCTAAGAAATATCTAAGAAATATGATGGAATAACAATACTTCTGCAGTCTACTCTATGATGTAACTTCTGAATTGTTTTCAGATCATCTCAGAAAAAACATCAAAAGTTCACTGTAATCACACAAAGCCAGGATCCTTGCTCAAATACTATCCACTCGTCCTCTTTGTCCTACATTTATGTATGCATTAAGGAAAATCAAAGAATGTCACTTTTCACTCATAACAAAGCAACACGTTTTTCATAGAGAATTAAAAAACGTAGCTGAATTCTTAGATTACAATGTTAAGCCCTTTCCTTTGTAATTTGCCAAGTTAAAACATCAACAACAAAAGTGTATAAAAAAAAAGTTGACAGCTTTGTACAGTAGATTTTTGAGATTATGGTGGAAAAAAAGTCTTGTCTTTTTCACTGTAGTTGCATTTTATCAAAGATTATTGAAAACATTCTGACAGGCCATTGATTCTTCCTTTTGTTCAGGAAATGCTGTTACAATAAAATGATTTTTTCTTTAGCACTGATTTCTTCCCAGTCAAATAGGACACAACTGAACTAAATATTTCAATCACTTGAAAATTTTCTACATTTATATAACAAAATCTAGTCTTTATATATTATTCAGATTGGATTCAATATCCTATAAAGTCAAAACTTATTGATTGCATTGTATCAAGTTATGTCTATTGATTCATATTGTGAAAAGAATGAAATAATTTATTTCGGTCTTATCAATATGAATTTAGATTCTAATATTTCTTAGTGTTGCATTATAATATTTCTACCGTTTAACATAATTGAGGTTCAGAGGTTAATCGAAATTGTGTGATTTCCCATAGTTTTTCCCACCAAGAAGAACTATGTGTTTGTGAATATTTATAGGATATTCTGGAAATAACAACTTCATTTTAAGATTTGTGAGATAAAAAGCCTGAGATGTGGAGATGACAGGCCAGAAAGATAAAACCAAAATAATTTTAAGTTATAGATATGTCCAGTACTCTTGGAGTGCTTTGGAAAACAGAACATAAAAAAATATTTAAGGCAAAACTGACAAATTCCTGATATTGTCAGGGAAATATGCTTTGTTAAAATAATCTTACTTTCTTAATTAGAAATATTTATCATTTTTACTCATAATAGAAGCATAATCATAAGTCTTCATTGCACTTTATCAATTCCCCTTTGACATTATACAGTGTCAGAGCTTTAAGCCTCTAACAAAGTTTTGAACTAAAGTAGCTAGTCAAAGAGAAGGGAACTAAAAAAGAGTGTGGTAATTGTTCCTGCTACATTTGTAGTAAAAGGCATAGATGCAAATTAGACTTCTATCAAATGGTTCCCTCCTCACCACTTTACTTTGATATTTTTCTTAATTTATGTGTGAATTGAGGAGAAGATATTAGACTATGGAAGAGGCTATTTCCCCTCTTAGATATTTTAACACAGCAAACACAATCATTGTGTTGAAGGACGTCAACAAAGGTGTGGCACTGAGCACATCTAAGAAAATAAGAATGTCTAACAACATAACATAAAGTTTTTAATGCTATAGATAGCCTTATTAAATAGGAATAATATATTACCTATCTGATTAGTTTATAAAGCAGATCTTTTCCCCTAGAAGCATTTTAATTTATTTTCTTTGTGAATAATTTGTTCTGGAACCAGGACAGAATTATGCTTCTCACATAATGAATTAATAAGACAATTTTCAACCAACAAAGGAAATTAAAGATAAAGGTTAATAACTAAGGATGAAAAAAATAAAGAAAAAAAAAAGTAAAAAAGAAAAAAAAAAACACACCTTCATCTGGATTGCTAAATGACTTATGAGAATGCTTAATTTTTAGAGAAAAAAAAATTATTTATTTGACTTTTGATAAATGTGTTGGAAATTAATTTTTTCCTGAAGGTTAATGTATGTATTTTTAGACAGGAAATGTTGTATGATTAATCATTTTTAAGTATATCTTCAGTATAAGTTAATTTCTTGGTTCACCTAGACAAAAAGTGGAAACAAACATGCTATTTCAATTAGATTCTTATACTTTGGAGAAGATAGAAACATAAATCAACTGAACTTTAAATTAAAAACCTAACCCAGTATGGGAAGAGTTTCACAAATTATTTTAGAAAATGAGAAAAATTCTACTTGATGAAACATGGATCTAGATTTTGTGGAACAGTAACCCTAAAGGAAGAATGTTCTCAGTCCTATCTCTTTGTAAATATGTACAAAACCACTCGTACATGTGTCTATGCACTTGCAATTATTTCTCCATGTATTTATCTAGAAAGCTGCTAGATTATACCTTTCCAGGAAAAGATGTGTTTACAAGTGAAAGGTGAGCCACCATGACACCCAAACAGTAAAGTAGGTGGCAACTTGCATTCTCAACTTCTCCTATTTCTCTGTTCTGCCCTTGTGAAACCTCATCAGGAGAACAGTGTCCAGGTTTGGGCTCCCAAGTACCAGTTTGTGGTGAGTCCAAAAGAATATCAGAGGTAGAAGCATCTGGCATACAAACCTGAGAGATGCATCTGCTCAGCACAAAGAAGATGGGGGAAGATGTATTGCTACCTGATAGAATCAAATATTTCTCACAGGGGCACACTAGAGGTCTGGGAGGCAGCAATGGGGAAAACTAGATCATTCTGAATTCCAAGTATATAAAAGGAAAAAAATTAAAAAAAAAAAATCAGAAGTGCCATAAACTTAAAAATCATGATTAAATGTTGGAAGAGGTTGTCTAGAGACTTTTGTGGTTTCTCCATCCTTAAAGATATTCAAAACTCAACTGGCTATGTCTACAAGCAACTTACTGCAGTTGATCATTTCTTTCAGTGAGCAATCTGAATTGTTCAATGTTTTCAAAATAGCATTTTTCATTGTTCAATGCACAGTCAGAATCTAACCTAATTTTACTGATGCATACATATAGATATTTATCTATTTACACCTCTCAGTCCACACACATATATATGTGTGTGTGTCATATTGTGTATATGCATAAGCTCCATAAGAACCATAGCTTCATGGATAAGTGATAACTAAGGATAAATCTGACAAGATTGCAAGATACCATTACCAGCGTTGACAAGATTTTCTGACATCAAACAAAATACTGTATGGGCTATATATCAGAATATACAGCTGTCTTTATTCTTTATTTTAATGGGCAGCAATCATTCAGTTGGTTTCTGTTTCATTTTATTATATTAAGTATACTACTATGTATTATTTTATATGAAGTAATTTGTAGGAAAATGTGAGGTAATATTTAGGTAAGACTCACTTGAAAGGGTTAGATATTTCAGCAAGAAGGATTCTGTTCAGTTTTGAATGGACCAGTTTCTTACAGGAGCAAAGAATGGAACTTTGACAGATAGACAATAATATTAGTAGCTGCATCTAGTTCCTGTAAGTTAACTCAAAGCATCAGAAAACAACAGCTGTAGAACTGTGAACTATCTGAGGCAAAATGAGTACAATTTTCTTGATACAGGAAATCTTTTCTCATATATGTCACCACAAAGGCAAAAAAGAAAGAACGAAAGAAAGAAACAAAACAAAACAAACAAACAAAAAAAACTCACACCAATTTAATAGGAGACTGTTGCGAGACAAAAAATTAACCAGTGAAAGGAGGAATTCTGAATAATTTCAGGCATTTAGTTTTCCTTGTAGCAAGGAAAGAGCACAACTTTCCTTTCTAAGGAAAGAAAAGTATGAGTATTGAAATTGTTAGTATCAGTTAGCTACATTCTTTGTATCTTTACCTGGTTTTCTTGTTTGGTTTTTCAAGTCCTGAAGTAAAGGATGAACAATCACGCAACAAAAAGAACTGACAAATGATGTTTGTTTGTATTTCAATTCTGATTTAAATGAGCTAGTGACATAGATAGATAGATAGATAGATAGATAGATAGATAGATAGATAGATAGATAGATAGATA
>JAPSGF010000006.1:3278720-3316418 GCA_035772895.1 Perdix hodgsoniae | reverse complement strand
ATAGATAGATAGATAGATAGATAGATAGATAGATAGATAGATAGATATCAGTGGTTTAATGTGAGATTCAAGAAGAATATTCATGTATAATTAGCACTGAAAAATGACTGCCGGTTTCCAATTCCCATAGGTTTTGCAATAGGATGACAGTTAACAGTCATTAATTTTAACAAAATGTTTCATGCTTAACATTCCAACACATTGTAATAATCAGAAATAATTAAAATCATTTAAAATCATTTAAAATCATTTTTACACTAATATTTTTGTAAATATGCAGAATCCTGTTAATCAATTCATAATGAAGTAAATGAGTAAAGAGTCTCTTTGTCCTGTGCAACAGAGAATGATGCACATTTGATGTCTTTCACTGGACTCCTGGGCACTATCACAGCATGAGAAGTAAATTGTAATAGCAGAGCAATGCAAATTAATGCATTGCAAGCCATTGCTGTAATATATAATGATGCATGTGAATCTACCACACCCTTCATAATAAATATTCATATGCAGTCTTATGCACATGTAGTTATCCTGTTTAAATTGTTTATTTTCCTCCTGTGATTTTTTAAAAAATCATCATTGGTCAATTGTAATTACACTCCATTTTCTGAACACTGAAAAATCAGTTTTAAAGTATTTGAAACAGGTGAATGAATGAAGAGCACTTTGTATTTCGGAAAGAGGAGGCTTGTTTGCTTGCACAGCTTTCCTATTTAGTAACTTAGGAGTTTCTCAGCCATTAGTCTGAATGAGTGATGTTTGCTGGTAGCAATAATGTAGGAACACAATCTATTAATAAATATAGCAAACAGACTGAAGTTCTGCTGTCTTAATTTTACAAAAATACAAGAAAGCAATCATACTTCTTCACTTTGTAGTCTCTAGAGGAATCTATTAAGGACCCTGAGGTCACAAATGACCAAAATCACAAAAGACAAAGAAATGTTGATGAAATCAAAGACTGAAATACTGGGTTTCCATTTGCTTCTGAATTGGTGCTGCTTCCAGTTTCTATGCCTGATTCATTTAGAATAAAGAAATCCTAGAGTATCACATTCATGCTAACTGCGGTAAACTTTCACTCATTTACCACTGACCACAAGTAAGCAGAAGTAATCTACTTATATTACGAGAGAGACTTCACTTCAGCATGTTAATATTTTACGTAATGTCAATACTTTCTCATCTTACACATTTCCAAGTACTGTTCATATATTTATTCATTCATTAAAACATTTGCAGACAATAATATTTCATTAGTTTTAACACAAAGAAATTCAGTCCTCTCTAGGATGCACAGAAATTTCACTCAAGTACCAAAACATTTAAGTCATTATTGAATAAGTTATATCTAGAGTGGAAAATACAGATGTCTTTTGTAAGGTCACTGCTACTGGATGTTGATGTTGGGACCCCAAAAAGATGCAGATGCTTTAATTCAAAGAAAGCAGTACATTTGTACAATGTATTCTTGCAATGATAGTTCTCTAAATACAACACAAGAAAACCAGTTTGCAAAATTCTCAACTGAAGTTAACAGAAAAGTTCTGTCCTCATTCCTTCTAAACAATCTTTATTAGGCAGGCATGGGGTAATGTGGAAGGCTGTAGAATCTGAGAATTCTTCTGATCCACCCAGATTAACTGTTCCTCTCTTCCACAGCTGGAGGTCAAGTCTATAATATGACATTTATTCCATGGTAAGATTTACCAGCACATCACTAAAAATTTTAAGGAAAAAAGAAAACAAATCCTGACCTAAGCTTTCACTTCATTCATAGGTTTGTAGTAATATCAGTTATGCTTTTAGGTAATTTATACATTCATGCCTTGAATGAGTATTTATTTATTTATTTATTTATTTATTTATTTATTTATTGGGATGAACAAAGTAAGATATCTGAATGTGTACTGAAGACTTAATGTAGAATTTATTAAATGCATTACTTCTTATTTTCAAGCTAGTTATAATGTATATAAAGTTTTTTATATGTAGCTCTTTACAGTATTAACTACAGTATTATTTTCATTCTCAAACTACATGTTCATGTCTAAAAAAGATGAGCTTATGGAAGTTATTATTATTTAAACAGTCAGTTCTGCACAGCATCACATCTCCATGCTAAACATTCATTTTCTGTTTATCAGATATTAAATTAATATATATATATTTCCAAAATAGCTAATGTCTATTTTTGTTACCTAACAACAGAACAACAGTTCTAACAACTAGAGATTAATTGTACTGTAGATTGAGAAAAAAAAAGAATGTTTTTTCTATATGTA
Source organism: Perdix hodgsoniae (assembly GCA_035772895.1). Lineage (NCBI taxonomy): Eukaryota > Metazoa > Chordata > Aves > Galliformes > Phasianidae > Perdix > Perdix hodgsoniae. The sequence continues at coordinate 3,314,130 of JAPSGF010000006.1, read as the reverse complement.
TGTGATTTTTTCTTTGTATGCTATACTTGATAGACACATGGAAATTGAAGTAGATAAGAAGATGTTGCATACTCACAGCAGGAAAGAAGCTGACAAGGAATACCTGCCCTCAATCTCAATTGTATATTAAATATATTTTATAGATAATAATAATGATGAAAAGAACAGCCTAACTCCTGAAATTTATTTTAAGTCAATGAAAATGTGTTAATTAAAGAGGTATGAATTACATGAAAAATACTGTCTATTCAGCTTGTATTTCTTATTCAAGAAAAAGCTCTAATACACCAGCATTTTATATTCTTGCAGAATTACACTCTAAATTGACACTTAGAAGAATGTCCTTATTACTAACATAATCTGTAATATTTGTACTAAAATGTCCTCCATCCCATAAGTTTTAATCTACTCTTTATCTCAATAATGTTTCAACATTGACAGTCAGGAATATAACAAAAAAGCACAAGTTACAATCTCTCTAAGAAAGTAGCCTGTACTACTAAATGGAAAGTTCAATGATGCAAGAATTTCAACTTGCAGTCAATATCCTGTGTAACACAATTTATTTTGCTGCATTTAATCTGTGCTAAAGGTCAAAGAATGATGTTCTTGAACTTCTCTGATATACAGAAAACTGGCTTCTACAGAAACAAGAAAAACGACAACAATAAAATCCTATAATGTGTGCTGAAATTTATTCCCAAGGAAAAAGAATCTGGCTTTAACTGTCAAATTCTGTTTTATTTTCATGTTGTAATGGTAAGCAAAGTAATTTTTCCTGTTAAAATAAATGTATGTATACTGTATGTTATACTTCCACATTGATTAAATGCATATGCCATCTTCATTAATCTGTCATAAAGAATGTAATATTCAGGAGTTAGAACAGAAGAAGCTAGTTTTACATTAAAATAATTTAAAAAAATAGCTAAAAACATAGCCGTATTTTATTTCTATATTTGTGTATATTTTATTCTTATTTCAGTTCCTAAATCTTTGAAAGAAAAAAAGATTTTCTGTTCATTTCTAGTCAGATACTTGGACAAATTATGTTCTGGCTCACAACATTTTCAACTTCATTAATTTTAAGTGTTGAGTGCAGGAGATCAGATTTCCTTTAACTATTTACAATGTGATACAATCTTAAAGTTCAGTCCAATTGGGAAATGTCAACGCAATGAATTTTGAGACTTACGTGGTTTCCTAAAATGAGTTTTTCAGTCCCTGCTGAATTAAAGATGAGTTTAAAACTCCTTTATCAAATCAAGTTAGGTACCTACTACTAACCATGATACAAAGGTTAAAGTTTAGAGAAGAAAAAACAAATCAATGAAATCAACAACATCAACAACAAAAACTACTCTTCTTTCTTTATAGAATGACTGTACTTAGAATAACAACCATGCTTGGTTTTATCACTACCTTAGTAATGCAATGGAACTATCACATGTTTATCCAGTATAATACTCTCTCACTATCTGGAGAAATTTAAAGAAATTATTCTATCTGATTACTGGATCTAAACAATTTGTTACTGACATGAAAAATTGTTTGTTTTGCAATTGTTTAGGATAGAAAATATTTTAGGTCTAGGATATCAAATTGGTCAGAACCTATCTTTAGCTAACAGAAATAAAAATAAGGGACAACATAAAAAAAATAAAAGAAATATTATATGCACATACACTATGAATATCAGATTTCCTATTTCACCTGTAGGAAATTCACTGTAACTTGAAGAGTGACTGATTAAAGTCTGATTATAGAACAGAGGTTTATTGCTAGTGGAATGTGAATGCAAATAACATATGTACTGGAGGTGGAAGATAGTTAAGGTGGGAAATATCTTGTTCCATACAAGACCTGGTACAAAAATTTCTAAATATAATTTATTGGCAGCATTCAAGTATGTAAATAAGTGCAAGAATCTTTATACCATGAAGTACATATGACCACTTGCAAAAAATCTTTGAAATAGCAGCAGGAAAAAAGAATGTGCACTTTCACAGTATGGTTTTCCCACACAACTGATGTGGGTGACATTTAGTTGAGAACAAAAGCCATTTCAGATTTTCTGCATTAGATGTCAGAACTTTGTCCACACAATGAAGAACAGGAGAATTGAATAATTATGCACTTGTGTAAGTAAAAATGTATATTAATATAAAGTAGTTAAAAGGCTAGAATAAAATAATTATAATTTTTTAGGTTGTAGGTGACTTCTGGGAGTCACTTGATCCAATACCTTAAAGAAAAAGTCAACTAGAGCAAATTGCTCACAGACACGGCCAGTTAAATTTTGAATATCTGCAAAGAGGAATTTTTCAATTTCTACAATTTCTCTGGACAGCTTCTTTCAGTATTTATTCATAGAGTAGCTCAACCCTTAGGTGAAAATGCACGCTACATTTAGGTTCACTTCTTGCTTAGCATCTTAGGGAAATCCTGCTGGGAATCCTGGTTTTTTACACTGATGTTATGGTGCTACTTCATCCCTGCTATCAGCCATTCCTCAGCAACTTTTTAATCTACTAAGATCTTGAAATTTATTAATTATCATTTCATCTTGTAAGCATGACTGTGGTCTTCTGGGCATTTACTTGGTAAAAAACAGTTTTCAGCTGTCTGAGAGTCTTAGTTTATTGTAGTATAGTTGAATGATCTTTATTGAGTTTTATGGAGAATTTTTTTCTTAAGTTAAACATAGCACTTGAGCTGAAAGCATCAAAGGTAAAAACAAACCAACAAACCAACCCCAACAGATATCGCTGAAAAGGTAATATTTAACAGTTCAGTGATTCAGGAGGAAAAGTATGAACAGATATATCCTAGGACAAACAAACAAACAAACAAAAACAATCAACCAACCAAAAAAACCCTGAATAATACAGAAAATGGTAATCAGATGGTGGCAACTCTAACATTAAGGATCAGCAACAGCAACCACTGTTGCTTTGTGGTTTTAAGTTGTACAAATTCTGCTTGCAGAATCTTTTCACCCAGTAAAATTTCAAGAACAAAAGTGACTCAGAAAGAGTCACAAACCTTTCATGTTTACACCAGATATAGACAGAGTCTGTTAGATTTTGTAGGAAAAACACAGTATTTCCCACAACTTCATAGTAATTGACTACTTTCTGCATGTGTTGTAGATTTAAGAATGTTTACTAAACAGATGCTGGCAAATTACTTGTAGAGGAAGACTGCACCTTTATTCTTTGATATGGAAAAATCTCTCATGGTGCATTGCTACTTGTCATGAATCTGTGACATTTTGAAGATAATGCGTATCTGCAAATTCAATGAGCAACTGTGATATACAAGACTGTCCAAAATCCTTAGGATAATATTAAAGTCCAACATCCTGCAAAGTTGAATGGAAGCACACAGAGAAAAAAAAAAAAAGAAATAAGTAATATTTAAAGATTAGAGTCATATTCTTTTAATTTTAGCACATTTTTTTTGTGAATAAGCTATTGCTTGCTTGTTTACAAATCTCTAATTGTTGAAAAATTCTTGTCCTCTTGCTACCAAACTTCCAAACTTCTTGGTTTAAACAATAATCATTCCATTATTGCATTTTCATTCATGGTTCTTGAACTGCCTGTTAGAATAAAGCTTTCCGACAGCGAAAGTACTTCAAACCACAGTTATCTACATTTGACTATAAAAAAGTCATTTTTTCCAAGAAGCTAATTGTATTCTTATGTGTTTGTAGACCAGAATACTACTAGTCAATGCTGAGCATTTTTTTTCCACTTAAACAAGTATAAATATATTGCAAAGATCCTTCCTGAATTTCAAATATAATTAATGAATCAATAACATTGATTAATGATATCTAGTCTGATTACAGTCAGAGAGTCTTCTTATGAATACTATAAATACACAAGAGACAAATTCCTTAGATTTCAAATTGTTTGTTTGTAACAAAAATGATTTCTTTGTTATATGCAGAAGTAATATAGTCTGATTCGGCTCTTAGTCATTGCTTCTATGTGAAATTACCATTAAAACATGTACTGTTACCATAACCAGTTTTAAGGATGACAATATAACACAGGTTAAATAGATTTTGTTTGCTAGCGGGTCTGGAATTTGATTCTTGCAGTAGAAGCCATTTCAGTATACACATATTATCTACATATAAAATCTTTTAGATGAATTAAAAAAATCAAATATTCATGTAGTTAACCATAAATGGCTGCATACATTTCATGGAGAAATAATTTATTTAATCAAATCTATAAGACAATCAAAAGCTTGACAGAACATACCAAGGTAAATAGTTTTCTCATATTAAAAGATCTCTTAGAACTGCCTACTATGAAATTCATTACAATTTACATAGTGTTTAATCTAATCACTGGAAATTCCCAGATGACGTTACAGTTTAGCAACTGCAAATTATATCAGAAAATTTACTCGGAACATTACATATACAGATTCTGTGGGAACTATGGGAAAAAGAGGAAGTAGACAGAAGTCTCCAGAACAGGTGTGTCCAGCCTGTGGCCCAAGGCCTGCAAGTGACCTGGGGCAGCAAGTAATACTGCTATGCCATCACAGGGGCTGCTTTTCCCTAAGTGTGACTTGGCTCAACCCAAGACATGCACCCATCACTCAGTAACAATCAAAACATTGATGTTTTGATTGATACTGGCTTAATGGAAACCAGAACAAGGGGGAGGGCACAGTGCAGTGATCTCCACCTGCCACAGGTGGCAGATCTCAGGAGCCTCTTCAATCACCCCACATCTTTCCTGTATTGAGGGCCCCATACCTGTATGAAGTCCTCCATGTGAGGCCTCACAAAGGCAGAGCAAAGAGAGACCATCACCTCTTTGTCCCTGCTGGCCAATCCTCTTCTGCTGGAGCCCAAGATATCATTGACATTTAGAGCTGCAAGAACACAATGCTCTTGAAAAACATGCATCTTTGCTTTCTGCTTGGATAAAGGAATGTGAGAGTAGATTTCAAGTTTACTGAAAAAATCATCATTTTTTGATATATTTGTGATTCCATTTTCAGTCAATACAAATATGTTATCTGCAAATTTTCAAATGAAATATTGCAATATTTCATGACATGAATTGCAATCAAATTCAATTGAAAAATTGGATCATGTTGTCCTTACTAGGCTTCAATAAGACCTATCCTACCGGGCAAAAATATCTCTCACATCATAATTACACCTTATTCATTCTATTTCTTTTTTAGAATCATAGAATCACAAGGTTGGAAATGACCTGCAAGATCATCTAGTCTAACTGTTTTCCCACTACCATTGCTACCACAAGCTACTAAACCTACCTCGTAGCTCCTCACCCGGATGCCTCTTGAACTCTGCCAGGGACAGTGACTCTACCACCTCTCTTGTCAGGCCGTTCTAGTGCATGACCACTCTCTGAAAGAAAAAGTTTTTCCTTATGTCTAATCTAAACCTCCTCTGGTAAAACTTGTGGCCATTTCCTCAGGTCCTGTTTGTTGGTTGGGAGAAGAGGTCAAACCCCTCCTCATCCCAACTTTCCTTCAAGAAGTTGTAGAGTGTGATGAGGTCTCCCCTGAGCCTCCTCTTCTTCACACTAAACAATCCCAGCTCCCTCATAAGACTTGTGCTCCAGACCCCTCACCAGTTTTGTTGCCCTTCTCTAGATATGTTCTAGGGCCTCAATGCCTTTCTTGTAGTGAGGGGCCCAAAACACAACACAGTACTTAAGATGTGGTCTCACCAGTGCTGTGTACAGGCGGATGATTACCTCTGTGCTCCTGCTGGTCACACTATTTCTAATGCAGGCCAGGATGCCATTAGCCCTCTTGGCCACCTGAGCACACTGTTGGTTCATGTTCTGCCAAGCATGAACCAACACCCCCAGGTCCCTTTCCTCTTCACAGTCATCCAGCCATTCAGCCCCATGACTATAACACTGCATGGGGTTGTTGTGGCCAAAGTGCAGGACCTGTCACTTGGCCTTGTTGAACCTCATCCCATTCACTTCAGCCCAGCAATCCAGCTTATCTAGATCCCTCTGAAGGGCCTCCCTACCCTCAAGCAGATCACCAGCTCCCACCTTGGTGTCATCTGCAAACTTACCAAGGGTACACTCAATTCCTTCATCTAGGTCATCAATAAAGATATTAAACAAGATGGGCCCCAATACTGATCTCTGGTAACCACTTGTAATGGGTCGCCACTGGACTTAACTCCACTATCTGTTGGGCATGCCCCTCTAGCCAGTTTCTTACCTGGTAGGGTAAAGGGTATATCTGTACAGGCCACGGGCAGCCAGTTTCCCCAGGAGAATACCATGAGAGACCGTGTCAAAGGCTTTTCTGTAGTCTAGGTAGACTATATCGACAGCCTTTCCCTCATCTACCATTATAGTCACCTAGTCATAGAACGAGATGAGGTTGATCAAGCCTGATCTACCTTTTATGAACCCATGCTGGCTGGGCCTGATCCCCTAGATGCCATGCATGTGCTGTTTGATCTCACCCAAGATGATCTGCTCCATAACTTTCCCTGTTACTGAGGTCAGGCTGACAGGCCTATAGTTCCCCAGATCCTCCTTATGGTCCTTCTTGTAGATGGGAGTCACATCATCAAGCCTCCAATCCTCTGGGACCTCTCCAGATAACGAGAAATGCTGGTAGGTGGCTGAGAGTGGCTCGGCAATCATCCCTGCCAGATCCCTCAGTATCTTAGGATGGAGCCTATCTGGTCCCATGGACTAGTGACAGCCTAAATGGAAGGAGCTCTCTAATTGTCTCCACCTGAATTACTGGGGGTGTATTCCGCATAGCATCCCAGACTTCCAGGTCAGGGCATAGAGTGCTCTGAGGATAACTGATCTGGCTATTAAAGGCAGATGTAAAGAAGGTGTTGAGGATCCCAACCTTCTCCTTATCCTCAGTGGTCACATTCCCCACTGCATCAAGTAAAGGGTGGAAATTCTCCTTGGTTCTTCTCTTACCATTGATACATAAGTAAAATGATTACTTATTTTCCTTTACTGCAGTGGCCAATCTGAGTTCAAGTTGGACTTTTGTCTTCCTAACTTCCTCCCTGCATACCTTAGCAACTTTCTTGTAGTCTCCCCGAGTAACTTGTCCCTTTTTCCAGAGGACATAGACCCTCTTTTTCTTCTGGAGTCTCAACAATAGTTGCTGGTTCATCCAAACTGATTTTCTTCTCCTACTTGGCTTGCCTTAAGGCATTCAGGGACAGCCTGGTTTTGTGCCTTTAAGATTTCCATCTTGAGGATCATCCAGGCTTCCTGGACCCTTTTACCCTTAAGAAACTATTCCCAAGGGACTCCCAAGGGACCCATGCTACTGGAGTTCTGAACAGGTCAAAGTTAGCTCTCTTCAAGTTCAAGATAGCTCTGAGGTATAGTTTTGCTAGTCACCTTCCTGAAATCTCCAAGAATAGAGAATTCTATTTCATGTTTGCATGACATATCAGTACATATAAAGGCAGTACATATATTTGGGAATTATTATTTACAAGAATTAATAGGAGGAATATAAAAATCTAATCAAAATCTGTAATGGACACCCTGAAACTTCATAAGAATTGCAAATACTTCCATCAAACCAGTCTGATGCTTTAGTTTCAAAAAAGCGATGTCAAATATCCTATTTTTGTGTGTTTATTGTTCACATTTAATGTTTAAATTAAAAATATATAAAAAATAAGTATGGTTTCCTATATACATTAACTATATCACATATTTTATATGCAGCCCAAGACAATTCCTCTTAACTCAGTGTGGTCCAGGTAAGACAAAATTTTGAACACCCATGCACTAGAATAAAAACAGATATATAGAGCCTCTGCTGTCACCATCTTCCAAGCACATACTAGGTTGAGATGAGATAATTTCTCATGGAGTCTCTAAGATAGCTTTGTAAGAAAGCTCTTCTGAAAACATGGAAACTTGGTGATGAATCCACAGAATTCAGAAATTTGATTGAATTTTATTAAGGCAAGTGATGAATGCTCATCTGTGTATTCATGAAGAACTCAGAGAAGTAGAGGCAGGAGGGAGATTTCAAATGGTATCCTGCTGGGCTACTCCAAGGCCCATCCCAAAATTCATTATTATCAAAAGCCAATCTTCACAAGCCAAGTGGGCTACAGAGGCATAATGGCAAGAGGCAAAACCAAAATGAAGACTCCTAAGGACTGAACCAGCCTTTTCCAGGGTTCCAGGAAACTCTCAACACCATCGTCCGGACCTGGAGCTCATCAAGATGAGAAATCAATCAAAGCAGCTTTTCTGCAGAGTAAGGAGTGTTGCTGTCCAGGAGGACACTTTATTGTATGCAGGAGAAAAACAGTGAGTAACCACACAAGAATCACAGTGTCTTTAGGAAAAGAAACAAAGACAGAAAAAGTAAGAAATATAAATGATATGGAGAGGAACAAGAAAAGTGAGAGTTAAGATGATAAAAAAGAACTGGTTGTTTATAAGCAGTTTGTTGTTCAGTATGCTTGTCTGACTCTGCCCTGCATCTCATTTGTGCAGTCTGTCCTACTTATTCTTTGCACCTGTGTATGGGACTGAGAGAGAAGCAGTGGGGGTCAGATCTCAGCTAGGAGGTCCCAGTAGCTGTGATGAGTCACTCGCGTGAGTTCAGGTATGACTGGGAGTGGAGACCCAGTTGGCAAGCAGTTGATGCATTCTGGGAGCAATATGTGTGATATGTGTGTGTGGAGGGGTCTCTGAGGTCCTGTCTTCAGTTTGAGAGTTCCTGTATGGTTGTATGGGTGAGAGAATGTGGTCTTCAATAATGGAGCATCCTCTTTCTCCAGCCTGAACACTTCCAGCTATTCCAGGCTCTCCTCATAGGAGAGGTGCTCCAGTATCTTAATTGTCTTTCTGGCCATCCACTGGACAAAGAGAACACGTGAACTCATTTTCTTGCACCATTGAAAGCAAGCAAGATGAGAGCTCAATCTAAAAGCTGAATGACTGTGTTAGGATTACAGCAGAAATAATTCGTCAGTACTAATACAGTGATATTGCTTTTGCTTACCTTGTAGCAAAGCAGGAACAATACTAAGTAGCCATACCTGGTTTCTTTTAGCTTAAGAAGTCCACAGTGTAACAGACAGAAAGTACCAAAATAGTAGGAATCAAATTTCAGTAAAGAATGTCAGTTCATTGATTAAAAATTGAGTACTAGCAGTTTAGAACATAGGACCGGGATTAATGAGTGAAGCTCTGTTACATACTTGTTTTCATTGTTATTATTTTTTAATATGGAGTATTGAGGTAATAATCTTAATGCAAACTATTCTTATTTAGTGCGCTGAAAAGCTCTGCTAGCATACAACAAACAAAAAATGTGCATGAAACTTCAAGTTAAACGGAATCTTTAATGGGAATTCTATGTAGATAAAACACAACACATAATGCAGACTGGGAACTAGATCTAAAATCTTCGCTGGCTTGTTTCTTTACTTGAGTGAGTCTGATTAAATCAATCAATCAATCAAACAAACAAACAAAAAACACCCCAAAACTTAGCATCACATATACTACCTTCTGATATCTTTGAATCACCTGCTGCAAGCTGAGAAGTACTGATATAACTTAGAGGCATGATCATCAGAAAGGAGGGAAGGAATGGGGACAAACAAGAGGAAGAGGAGATAAAGTAGTAAAAGGAATAGTTAGGAAAAAAGAAAGGGAAAATAAAATCCACAAAGCCAGAGGTAATAAGTGACTGGTTAAAATATGCATTTAAATGAAATGAAATGCTTAGACTGACCACAAGCTACTGGGAAGGTGTCAGCACAGGGAGGAAGCTTTATTTGTACTGAAAAATTTGGCAGGAAAAGAAAATGTTCTCTGCCCAAAAGTGGTAAAGAAACTTCACTGTAGATTTGTATCTTTTGTTTCTTATGTGATCTCCCCATGAAGTGGACACTCGTAACATCCTTGATAGCCATGGGACAGATTAAACCTTTATATACGCCACACTGCCAGTCAGACTACATGTGCTGTTTAGCCACTGATATCTACCAAAATATGCACAATGATGGCAATCCTGATCCTGCTTTTCATTCAGGGTCTTTGTCACTTCCAATAGTTTTCATAAAATTTAGTATTTTCTTATCTAAACTTTGGATTGCTGTATTAAACTAGCTTATATATTAAAAATAAAAAAAAATCAGGAAATAGGGGATTGGGTTTTTCTCATAAAAAGCAGAAAAGTAATACTTTCTTTGGAAGATAGAAGTGCTTTTTGAAAGAAGATATGAACTACAGATTGCTTATTTGGAGTATCATAGATACCAATTAAATATTTTCCACTGCTCATAACTGAATACTGATCTTGAAAGGTGTAAATGTTCAAGTGTGAAGTATACAGAGATGACTGAGGAAAATTAGGTTCATGAATGAATAACTGATTACTTTCAGAAAGGAGTATATGAGTCCGTGCCTCTGGGCATGTTAAATTGAATTTACCTACACTTCTGCTTTACACAGTTGGAAATCCACGTTAGCACTAAAACTGACATTATATACTCTATTTTCAGATGAACAAATTACTTTTGTAAACCTGAAGCTATATTGTAATGATACTTGTGATGAAATTGGAAGTCAATCATAAGATTTCATCTAATATCTCATAAATCCTATCAAATTTTGCTACTGCAAGTGTAGTCAGTAGCACTGAAAAAACACACATCCCACATCACTAAAGATTCATTACTGGTATAACCAGTGAAGAGCTGTCACCAGTTCACTATACCTATACAATCTAGCACTTAATGTGAAAGCAACATCAACAAATCTTTTCCAAGGCTGCTTGAATTAACTCAGTAATCTCTACCAAATAAAATCAGAAATGAAAAAGTAGCATTTAGAATATCATACTTATTTTTCTTTCAACAAGTTTTAAACAGCATATGAAGTTCTTATTTCTACATCTCTATTTTTTTTTTTTAAATATACTAAACTTTTTACTGTTTTAATGTCTCAATAATGATGAAATTGAGTTTCATTTAAGAATATAAACAGCACTTTACTGGAAACTGTCCTTCCCTTTTATATTATTATTATTATTATTATTATTTGAGTTTTTGATAGTCTAATTCTATTATAGTGTAAGAGATGATTTTGAAAATGTTCCGAAAATGATTCAGAGGTAGAAGAATTGTAAATTTAATCCATGCTAGTATAAATGATTGGCAGTTGGTCATTGGGCTACTCAGACCACAAGGCCTGAATGAAGAAGATGGTCAAATTTCTTGGCTCTAATGGCTGTTGAACATCACTAGAAGATATGTCAATTGTGTATCATTTAATCTAAAATTATACCCACTAAAATAGTTAATATAAATAAAAAATGATACTTTTAGATTGCATACAGATGTTTTACCTGATGAAATCTAGACACAGGAGAACCTAGGTCATGAAGGAATCACTAGATGTGTGGATCATGGCCCTGGTCTGAATGTTCAGGAAAAGATCCTCTCATGTTCCTGCAAATCTATCTAGCAGTTCTTATTAGATTTGACTCTTTACATGCAAATATCAGTGGGTTTTGTACAGTTGCAGGAGACAGACCACACAGCTACAAGCTATATGGGTTTTATCCATCACCCAGAAATCCTAACAGTATCAAGCATTCCTCACTCTCAATAATTTTTAATATATACATTTTTTTCTGCTGATTTGGAGAAAATAAAAACTAAAAGTAGTTCTGAGGGGTCTTAAGAAATTAAAGATATCCTCACTGTTCTTTTTGCCATCCTGATATTTTACATAAATCTGTAAAGATTTAAAAGCCACACTGCAAATTCCGAATTGTAATCAGTTTAGTATCTTGCAGAAATATTTGCAATGATTGTTAATACTACAGAATGAGTGGTTAATCCATTAATTACTTTAAAATTTGCAAGTGTGATTATAATAGATCTTTACTGGCTCATTAGAACGTATCATTTTAAAACTGTTAATCTCAGAATATCTCCTTAAAGTAATGGGTATGCAATGGTGGATGTAGACTCAATAGACTTTTAGTCTATACAAAATCTGTACATAAAATCAAAGAGATGTTAAAAAAAGACAATTTGAGCTCTCTAATACTCAAAGATCTGATAATCTAAACTGACAAAATTTGGTCACAAGCATGCAGGGCCACAGTGGTTCAGGAAATGTGTGCACTGACACTGTCCAGAGCAGCATGAGTTAGAAGGCAAAAGTACTTCCATATTGCAGACACAGACAATTGCAGATTCATATTACCTTTCATGAATATTTAACTTTAAAAAAAGTGAAGTCAGGTCAAGTATAAAGGAATGTATTTTTTTCCTTATACAAGAGGCACCAAATAAGACTGCTCCTGAAGACTACGGACAAATACACTTATTTTAGAATAAACTCTTGTTAGTACATCCTCAGCCATTCTCTCTTTCTGAATAGACAAATGTCTATTAGGATACCTTTGCAGTAAGTTAGCACATACAGACTTTTCTCTGACAACAGTCAGTTTAAGAAATGTGTGAGAAGTAATAGCCTTTCCTTTCTGCCAAAAGTCCTGCCCTGAATTGCAAGTAAGTGAAATAGTCACAAGCCTTCACCCAGCAAAGATACCACAAAAAATATCTTCAAATTGCCTTAATTTTCTCTGTTCCTCACAGAAAGAAAACAAATAAAAAAAGAAAGCAAGACAAAACAAAACAAAAAACTATATTAATTTAAGATCTAAGGAATAATAATGTAAGCTTACAGGTAAGGAATGCAGAATGGTGTAGGAGACCTTTCATATACTACAAGAGAGAGATTTTTGTGTGTGTGTGATTTAAATGTGGCATTAAAGTAGTAAGAGAAAAAGGATTATTAATACGTTCTTTAAGTAGCATTTCTGATGGAGCATAAGATCAAGATCAGACTGCTTATTTTACACAATAAATTTAAGTGTTACACCACTTAAAATCCAGGTTATCAGTGAGCAGTGCAGATCACTTATTTTAGACACCCTGTCCATATCAGGTAAAAATCTTTGAGTGATGAACAATTAAGTTTATATACTGAATACAAGTCCACATCAAGATATCTACAGACAACACCATATCTTGCTGTGAGATACAATCTGTGGTTTGCACTCTTGTTATTGTATCCAGAAAACCATACCAAACTGCCCAGTCACTAGCCTCTTCTAGAAGCCAACATGGATGCAAAGGTCTGCGATTGTCACTCCAAAGAAGACATGAAGATATGGCAATTATGCACAGAAAACAAAACAAGAAAAAAAAAAAAAAAAAAAAAAGGTCTGTTGTATGCACCACAGATGTATTTTGTATTAAACATTAACTGAAGAAAATTTGAGAAATAATCACTTGTCATTCATTAGAGCACTATAAAGCTCGATGACAATTGATTTTCTTAATAGCCAGAATTTTCCCTATTGTTGCACACTGCCCTAGATTCAACTGGCTGGCTAAAAAGAGCCCCATTTCCCCACTGTGCCTGCTTGTCAATGTGTGATATGATCCTAGAAAGGCAACATAGGTTTCAGACAGAGGATCTCAGGTATTTAATCTACAATTACATTTCCAGATTCTTCTTATCTTGTTAAGTACAGAAATGGAATTACTTAAAAGCTTTTACCTCAAACACAATACAGTACCTGGAATTCAATATAGAGCATACTATATGGGGTAGTTTCAAATATATATATGTGTATACATAAAAAGAATCATTCTCTTTGGAAATAGAAAGCTCAGTAGGAAGTTGGGTTAAAAGTGATCTGTCTAATACATCCAAATAACTGAAAATGATTAAAACTGCTCAGAAAAGAAATATTATTGCAGTGCAAACATTTAGAGTTTTAGTCTCTGGATTCATCTGGAGGAACATAGAAAGTAGAATATGCAATTAACTGTACAATTAACTGATGTTCCAATCAATCATATTATGAATGCCTGTCATAGTCCTCAGTTCATGTAAATCTGAAACTTTTAACAAAATTGGTCTAACCATTTTTCTTGGTATAGCTCTCCTGGAGCTCAGTGAGCCTACTACAGCATCAGTGTGAAACACTGTGAAGTCCAGGAGGGAATTCACTGCAAGAGTGCAAGAAACTGATACCTCTTCTGTCTGTCACAGGAAATAAGTTAACAAGTCTATTGAGGATTCGGGTCTGCTTATTCTGTTGTCTACTTCTAATTTAGAAGTAACCTAAAGGTCTCTGTCAGCTATAGGGAAGAAAAAATTACCCAACTGGGAATGAAACATTATCCTTTAAATTTTTTTGATTACATACACACACACAAAATATTTTGGAGAACTCTAGCCTTCAGAACTTTTACCTGTTCTAGAAAGATTTCAACGAATTACTGGTAACTCAGAGCAACCATAGAAAATAATATGATATACAGGACACTGTGTTGTCTTACTAAATTGTATTTATGCAAGCTAAATTAGAATAGAGGAAAAACTGATTGCAAAGATTTTGAAGATATTGAAACGCCTGAAAGATAAAGAGCTATAATTACATGTGAAATGATTAGAATGTATTGGGAAATATTTAATAGACTGTGACCTCATAACATAATGTACATAAAAAGTATTACCTTCATGGTTCATTCTATAGTGTGGTTTTAAAAACTGCACATTTCCACATCCTTCCTGGCATCCCCCTGGAAGAAGACAGACACATTCTCCAGTGATCGTCCCAGCTGATGAGCATCATCTGAGTTCAGGTTATACAGTTCTAGCATCTATACGTACATGCAATAAGCACAGTTCCACAGTTTATTTTCCTGAGAAACAAAGTTCACTCTTCAAACCCAACTAATAACTTTTGGAGGCATTAAAATTAGATATCTTGGGAACAACTGTGAAATGCTTGTTAAAGTAAAATACAGTAATCCTGTTCTTTCTATCTGAACTGCATGCTGCTGGAAGCTGTAAGCAGAAGCAGTGAGAAAACACACCTCTCCTAGATTCTTATCATTTAGCACAAGTCACTACTTGTTACTCATATGGAAGGAAGAATGACTTAGTTTCAAAAACTTTTGTAAAGATAACAAAAATCTTAGTATAAATCACTTAAAAATTAATCAGTTATAAGATATAAACTCATCCCAAATTAAGTATCACTATTTCTAGGGATCATTAATACACTACCTGTTCCTTCCTTCCTCTCCCATATTTCTATATAAATTACAAGATGAAATGATGAAGCAAGATGTTATAGTTGCTACTATTTTTAACACATAGGGTGCAGTAACAATCATAAGGACAGTGGCATTAAATAGGCATTTTAATAATTTTGCAGGTAATTGTGTTTGGTAAGATTCAGACATGCGTTCAGGGGAAAGGAGAGTTAACATATGGTAACATGAATTCCACTGCTTAAAATCCATGTGCAGATGTTTCTTCTTTAGTTTAGATGTGTTAAGATATCACTAAGCCTCCTTTTGTTCTGCCATGTGACTGCATCTGGCCTTCTAGAAAACAAAATAATTTGCCTAATTTTCTCCAAAAGAACAATACTGTTAAAATAAAAAATTGACAACGCATGCCCAATCATATAAAAATCTAACTTGTTAAAATCTTTCACAAATGAAAGTCATAACTTTCTTCTATTTTCTTTTCCTTTTTTTCTTTCCTGTCTAGTCACTGATATGTAGGATCCAGATGTCTGCTTTCTCTTTACAACTGAAAACAAGGGTAACTGAGAGAATGACTTCAACACACCCCTTGTCAGTGCTACAGACCATTAGCAATGCCATAAATAGCACTATCAAATCCCAGATTGCAGATTCAGTCATAAAAGTGTCTACATTTCATGCTGATTCAGAGGGGCAGCAGCATTAACTGCAATCATCAAGGAATGTGACATCTCCACAGTATTTTCTACAGCTCACTGATCTGGTGACAGGACGATTGTTAAAAATTAATGGAGACCATCAGATGTGGATAAGTACAGCTTGGCAACTGTGAAAGCCATACTTCCCATTTGTGAGCAATAATGTGATATTATTATATGATAAATTGCATCAGATTATTTAGATTATGCTTCATTCAAGAGGTAGTAATTCTTCCTGTTGATTGGAAATTTGATAACAGAATTCTATTTAATTCTTAAATTTATAAACCAGGAAACAGAGGAAGATGAGTATTTTCACAGTTTTCTATTTTTTGGACTGCTGAATGTACCCTTTCATCTTCTCTTTATCTGCTTTTCCTTATCTATAATTATTAACTTCTCAGCTAAATAACACTCTGATCTAAAACCTCAAGTTTATGAAGTGATTGATTCTAATAGTTCATAGTCAGTATATCAGTGCATTTTGTCCAGCCACGAGGAGGAGGGGACTGTGATGGGGCAGGAAGAGCTGCCACCTGTAGGGACCCATACAGGGCAATGCCTGAAGGGTGGGCCCTGTGGTACAGAGTGTGTTGGAGCAGTGATTAAAGAGTTGCAGCCTGCGGGAAGCACACATAAGATCAGTTTAAGAAGGATAGCATCAAGTGGGAGGGACCCCACCTAGGGCAGGGGCAGAGAGTAACCTTGAAGGAATGGCAGAAAATAAGTGTTATGAACAATAACAGCCCATACTGGATAACAGAAGAATGTTTTCAGTTTGCCTTCAGTTTCTCACTGTTCTTAGTCTGTTAATAAAAGACAATAAATTACATTAAGCTTCCTGCCTTGAGACTGTTTTGTCTGTGATGGTAATTGCTGAGTGATTTCCCCATCCTTATCTCAACTCTTGAACCCTATTGCATTCTATTTTCTCCTTCTCTTACTTTGTGGAGGGGGAGGCAATGGTATGATATTTACCTGTTCAGTAGTGTTGGAACCACCACAGATTACCAGAATAACTTGCAATATATTCTTAGTACCTTATATGTATGCTTTTTTAGGTAGGAATAAAGCATTCAACCCAAACATGGGACTGATTTCCTGGATTAAACTTTATTGGCTGTCATGCAGAGACGGAGACTAAATTATCATGCAATTCACAAGATATTCACACTTTTATGGAAGGACAGGTTGAATACACAGTATACAAGTTTAAAAATGCCCATATACCATTAGTTAGAAGACGCATAGACAATGAACTTATCTTTGAAATTATGGATGTCAGACACCTGATTATTTAATTGAAGAAGGAAACTAGGCAAGGGCCATTTTTTCCTATATTCAATAATTTGAATACCTTTGAATACCCAGTTGGGACTGGAAGGAGAAAAAAAATGTATGAGCTATCTATGCCTTTTAAAGATAAAAATTCAATTAAATTTAGCTGAGATGAAATACTCTGAAAATATGAGGTACATATGAACAATAGTTAGAATATCCAATGACTCTGGAAGCAGACGAACAAATGTCCAGGGACAGGAAAAAGAAAAGTTCTAAGCACAGGAAGCAATGCTTGAATGCTTAATGACTGAATGAAAAAGAGACAGCATGCTTCTCCCTTTTACCAACCATGGAACTACATTTCCCAAACAGTCACATTTTCTGACGAGTGGTAAATATCTGTGGAATCTCAAAATTTTGAGCCAGAAGCTTTGGTCAACTCCTCTGCAACTGCACAGAGGAAGTCTAAGTCTGTCTAGGAACTGTGACTCCAGTTTGCAGAAAATATTGGGCAGGATTCTTTGTTTGCTTATTTGTACTGCTGGTGAGATTCAGTTCTACTCAATCCTGAAGATCTCAACTAGACTGTTTTTAAAACTTTGGATGTTAAACACATATCCTAAAGTATTTAGATAAGTTATGTATATGTAGAGAATTTGACCCCTCCAGAGAAAAATTTAGCTCATCTATCTGAAATAAATGTCATAAGGATAAGATGAAACATTTTTTGAGGTTGTCTCTTCCTCTCCACAGATTATAAGAGGAACTTTCTGGACTGAAATCAGCTAAAATGACCCTCACCAAATTACGTAGGATGGACTCTATGCAAAGACCATGTCATATTGTTATGCTAAAAACATATAATTACGGAAAAAAAAGTACTCATGATATATGTAGGCAAGGGCTAAAATTGAGGCTGCAACGCCTTAAAGTGTGAACTGTAAACCCTTGCCCATGAATTTTTTTTCAGTGCAGCCTTGTTGTGCAGCAGAGTTCCTACTGGACTTCATATGATAATCAAAACAAAATGAAACAGGAAAACAAACAGCATCAAAAGAATTGTTAACCTGTCCTGTGTGACAAGTGCACAGTCTACATTACTGGTCCTCCAATCACAGACAGGTATCCTGCTGGATTACATTCTAGGCATGCTCTTCACCTCAATACAACTGGACATCTTTCCAATAGAAAACACTGAGTTGGAGGAATAGATGCAGATCTCTCAAGGTAGAAAAACTGTATGGTCTTTATCTCCTTTCAGAGAAATTAAAAGAAAAAAAAGAAAAAAATCTTCGTAATTCTGAAATGAAAAGACTATTTACTTATTTAATAATCTCTTGTCTATCCTTCTCTAGCACCCTGATAGACAGCAAACCTCGGTATTCTCAAGGTAGGAGAATGATTGTAGCACAAAATTTTATGTTTTTATAATATGGGATTTCTTAGAAGAGTTTTAATTTGTGTTTCCTAAGGATAACTTTCTTTAGCCTGTTACAGAAGATTAATTCATTTTATTTCTTGTTTTTACTACTGGTGATATGGATACTTTTTCATCAATCACTGAAATGTCACACTTCTGCTTTGCTGAATTTTTTTTTTTTCTTTAGGAAATGTTTAATGTTTTGGATTTTTATAAAATAATTCCCCTTTCATCATATTGCTCAAAATTTTCTGACAAGAGATGTATTTTGTATAGGAGGAATGACTCAAATCTTCATTCTAAGTTTTGTTACCTGATGACACTGTGAAAGTGTACAAGTTGACTCATTCATAGAAAACCAGACAAACAAAATGACCTGTTTCCAAGATCAAGCAACATAAAGTGAATTCTTCCTTTAGTAGAGGTGTTCACTGGCAGAATATAGACTTCACAGAACATGCTTTGTGGATATTACCTGTTGTTCAAGTACAGAACAGTGAGGACACTTCCCCAGACTAACAGCCAATCTATTGTGCAATTCAAGTGCCAACATTATCATAGTCATCTTTATTATTCTGAAGAGAAAATAAAGTTGCCCACACTGTCTTCTTTAGCCGAAAGACTGCGGCATTCTACTATTTCTAAGGCTAAGCTTACTTTATGATTGAAATTAAGCAAAAACATACCAGTATTTTTCCTTGCCTTCCAGAAAGGACTTCTTTTTCTATTTGAAAGATTAAGCTAAATTTCATTTCCTACACGAATTAGATTGCTATTTGTTTGGATTGTTATACCAATGAGTTTCCCTGGCTTTCATAGGACTATGATTATTATCTGTTAAGGCAATGTGCATCAGTACTTAAAAGGACTAAAATATTTAAAGCAGTTTTTGAATTATTTGGATCAGAACATTGTGGGTGTATAACAATTTAGCATTAAATCCATGTAATATCCATTGCCCAACAATCATGAACAATTGCAGAATATTTGTTCATATGTGGTTCTTTGGCTAAAGTAGGCAGACAAAAAAACATTCCAGGCTATGACACAAAGCCTTGTAATGAAGCATGAATAGCATGGATAAATGATATGGTCCTAAGCAGATATGTTAAACTGAGAGTTTCAAACACATTTGCTTTTTAACTTTGAAACAATTAATAAAAAAACATATCTGCAAGACTGATATATAATAATTATTAGCTAAGTTTGGTAAAGATCTAAACAAGAAGGATAAAGTAGTAAAACGTCAAAGATTTCTCTGCTTGAAGTCCATGATGAGACCACCTTTGAAATGGAATTCCTGGCATTTTATAGTGGAAAGAAAATACACCATAATGAAGGACTAGATTTTAACTCCATCCATAAAGTCCTGTCTATATGTAACGTTTAATAGAAGCTTAGGATTGTTTGGGAATATTAATTTTCAGAGTTGAATTAACAACAGTAAATATTAGGAGCTGCAAAGACACACCTGAATTAGTAAAAAGTGTGAAAGTATAACAAGACTTTCTTAAGTCAACTCTACTTTCTTAAATGGTATTTGAGCTGAAAATAACTTGTCCTTCTGATACTGATTAGAGAAAATCTAATTGATTAAATGAAAATATATATCTATCTTACAAACACGGCACTCATTGCATGTGTCATTTTTTAAAACTTTGTATTGTACAATCATGGATTACTGAAATATGTACAGGGAGTTATTAAGTACCCTAGATATTTAGTGAATTCTAAGTAGTAAAAAATAAATGCCATCAGGCTTTAAAATTAACTGAAGTCTACAATTTATTATCTCTTAATGGGTACACCACTTGACTAGTTAAACTGGTTATTGGAATTTTCATACAGTAGCCCCTGAACTCCTTCAGTCAATTAATTCCTTTATTGCATTTGATTTATCAATGTCGGTGTCACTTCTAATCTCTTAAATCCACATCAGTGCAAAGGCTTTTAAATGTACTTATTCTGCTGCAAAATTAGGAAGTTACAAAGACAGACTCCTTCCTCTCCCTCTTACCCCTCTTAACAAACCACAGAGCTGCTAACAATGTGAAAGATATAAACACTTCTTCAGTCTCTATGTATACACTTATACAAATACAAAAAAAAAAAAAAAAGAGACATTTATTTTAACGTGAACTACGGAATGTAAAGGGGAAATCACATAAGATAGCAAATAAAACTAAACTGAGTGGTCGGTATCAACATAACATACAATGATCACTTTTAATCTTTGGCTCAGTTTATTATCACTTTAAGTAATGGAAAGTAACCAGTGCTTATTCCAGAACCCAAAATTTAAACATCTTGGTATTAATCTTCATGGTTTAGGATTTACACCTGCAAAGTATCACAGAACATTTTTTGAAGTTGATATGACATTAAATTCCCTCTCTTCAAATCCCTCCATTTCTTTGTTCATCAACAAAAGCTGGATTTTAAAGTGAAAACACAGCTGTCAAAGGAAAGGAAAAATGCAGACATTAAATTATTGTTTTGAGCAATGGTCTTGTCAGTATAATCCTCTTTAGTTAACCTGGAGTGCAGCACAAACAGCCAGGCTATTCATTTCCATAATGTAAAGTAGAGTTTGCCAAATACTGTCTTGCTTTTCCTTTAAAGCATTCCCTTCCTGAAGCATCTCCCTTCTGACAGTAAAAGCTACTCTTTACACATTATAGCTTCATAAGCCTCCCAACTATGAAAGCAATTCCCCTGGCAGGTTGGGCGTATCACCTTTATTCCAGCATAGAAGGTAAAACCTCAGACTCTTACCAGACACAGGGAAAACAATTGGTTCAGCTCGATCTGGCCACGCTGGGTGTGAGCCGGCAGCTCAAGCGGTCCTTGGGCCTCACACGGCAGCAAGATAAGTGGCTCCCAGCGCAGGGCTGCCGGCATCCATCACGGCGGGGCTGGAGCAGCGGCTGGGAGCTGCCCCGGCCGGGCTCGGTGCTCGGAGCAGGATGATGTCAGACACATCAACCGGGCGTCCTCTCATTGGCTTCTCTCACCTGGAATCATACCTTAACCCTAAACTGCCAGCCACAAATTGCAATGTCTCTCTCTAACCACTATACATACACACTCAGGGTGTTTTACTGTTTCTGTCATTTTTATTCTCACTTGGAGAGCAAGAGATGGTAAAAAAGCAGCCTCTTTGGGAAGCAGGGGTGGCAGGTGTTTGCAGCTTAGCCACTGGGCATAGCGCGCGCCCACACACACACACACACACACACACACAAAAGTAAAACCGAATTTGCCTTAATTATTAAACAAGACCCCAGGCAAATGCATTTTCATAATATGTTTACTAAATGACAGTAATCATCAGAATATTGTACAGAAGTGATACAAAAGAAAAGGTTAATACATGCAGCACCTGGAGAACTCTTTCTCAAAATGATTTTGCATTGCCTTTTCTTAAGCTATGACTTTTAATAAAGATACACAGTAAAAAAAAAAAAAAAAAAAAAAGTGTAAATTGAAAAACACTGTACCATTTCCATGCTCATTACTGAGTCTTACTAACTATTTAAAATTAATTGCAAAAGTAAAGAGATGTGCTAACCTAGATGTGCACTTACTCTTTGAAGGTAAAGTAGCAACTTAGACATTCTGTAGTAAATGAGGCATGAAACACTGCCAAATATATGATATCCTAAATATAGTGACACTAAGTATTTTGCTGTTACTAGAAATATGATAAATCATGGGAACTTTAAAATTACTCCAAATCAGTGCTTAAAGTACTTCTTCTCTTCCCCACACATAAATATATTTTGATCTAAGTGTCAGAAAACCCTGTTGCAAAATCTAACAATCTTAACTAACACTTGCTGCCTATATGCCGTTATTTCTATATCAACATAATTTTTTTCATCCAACAAAGAAAATTGCTTATTGAATAAATAAGAACCTGTTTCAGTGTTTATTTATATTAAATTATATATCATTTTAGTCTATTTATGGTATACTGCAGGTCATGTAAAATAATGTGGGGTTTTTTTTCTTCATTTTAAAATTCTACTTAGTTTGTTCTCTGAAGGAAAAAAAAATCAAAAACAAAACAAACAATAGAATGGAAAAAAAAACACACACACACACAAAAACAACACAAGATCAATCAAACAAAAAATTCCCAACCAACAAGAACAAGACAATCAGGAAAGCAAATTATAATTGTGTAATTGGACGTGGTTTTAGCTTAATACAAAAGATGTGAAGCATAACATTTCTATAATAAAATTGGTGAACAGATCTACCATTACTTTGTGGTCTTTCACCAAGCTATAGAGGCTGAGAAGATTAAATTCTGGGTACTTAATAAACATCATTTCTTTGTGGGGAACTGGAGGCTAACCTATTAGTCATTAACATATTTTAGGCCAAACTGAAAGCCTCTGTTCATTTATTTCTGTTCAGAAAACATGGGAGTTCAGATGGAAATATAAAGAAAAAAAGATTCACTGCCATGCAAAGTGACATAAAACTGAATCACAGATCAGAAAAGATGAATTTGGTCAATGAGAATGCCAGCTTTGCTTTTGTATGATTAATGATAAAGGTAAAACATAGTAATTGCTATGAATATATGAGT
Source organism: Perdix hodgsoniae (assembly GCA_035772895.1). Taxonomy (NCBI): domain Eukaryota; kingdom Metazoa; phylum Chordata; class Aves; order Galliformes; family Phasianidae; genus Perdix; species Perdix hodgsoniae. Next base: position 3,290,992 of record JAPSGF010000006.1, on the reverse strand, counting down.
TATGAGTAAAAGAATTATTGATGAGGTAAAATTTACTTAGATATATCCTATGGACAAGTTACATTCCCCTGAAAATTTGATGTTATAAATAGTTCAATCCAAACAGATACATTGCCAACAATATATGATTACATGGGTTGATTAGGTCTGAAAAAAGTAAATTGATTTCTCTATCTAGTTAATTCTACCATGATAAAGTTCTATACATATTTATTCTTTTTGAGAAACTACACTTTATTCCTTAACAGTGTATCACTCACAGATAACCTGATAAATTGTCTTAAATGGCAGAGTGCCATATTCTCACAGTCTTCAGCGTCCATAAAATAGGTTACATATGCTGATAAAATAGAGCTTAAATTTTCTGAACTAAGCAGCCACTTTAAAAACATACTCATACAACTATATGTAAGTATACTTATGTAATAGAAAAGCATCATAGAATTGATAGTAGAAATGCTGGTTTAGAATTTGAGTTCCCAGTAGACAGGCAGTATGTTTTGAAATATGTTCTTTAGAAAAAAGTCTTTCTTTTGCCGTAAGAATATTAGAATTTTGTTGAAACTGGATGGTATGAATATTAGTGATAAATTATTTCTTTATACCCACTTGGTGTTTTAAGAACAAAAATCATGTATCTGATGTTTCAAAAGCATCAATGACTATTGATGTTGAGTCTGAATAAGGGAACAGCTGAAGAGTACAGAGCAGTTCCATGATCTTATACAACTCACACTACTTTCCACATTTCAACTTGCATTAACACACTGGTTATTACCAGTTTAAAGTTATTATTATTGACATTAAAAATGGTAAAAATATTATATGATTTAATTAATATACTTTATATATGCAGTAGTAATACATAAATTCAAAAAAAAAAGCAAACAAAATTAAAAAGAAAAAAATGTAAAGTAATTGCAATAAATGAAAAACTTAAATTAAATAAAATACACATATGAAACAGGTTACAAGATTTCAATATAGGGATAACATGTATAAATGTGTTAAATCTGGAGATACACAATTCATATGTTCTTATAACTGAGACTGATTATCTGAGTAGACTAACTTGTCATCTCTTATATCTGGCCCAGATAAAAGATGTAATGTCACTGGCAATATTTTGGCGTTTTAATTTCAAATACAAATTGCATGAAAATAAAGAAGAAACAGGAGAATAAAGGAGAAGTGACCAATGATTTTCAGTAACAAACTGTATCATTCCTTTCCATATCATAACATTAACTGAGATATAAATAAAACTGAAGAATCTAATAGGAGAGGATAGTGTAGTTCCCAAGGAAAACAAATCTGAGGTTTATTAGTATATATTTCCCATGAGTTAAAATCATTGCGGCATTTAATTGCATGACAATTATTCCTGTCAGATCAATTTAATGGTTAAACTAATTATTTATATTGCAAAATGTAGCTCTGTACCAGACACTAATTTAAAAACACAAGAAGTTCTTCTGTCTTGTTTACCATATTCATTATTAATATTGGAAAGGCTAGGACTATAGATTTTGGAAGAAGATAGAACTCAATCAGGTGATAAGAGGTTTCAGAGATTGAATGTGCAAGCTCAAAACTATTCCTCTCAGAATTCAGTTTTAGAACCAAGGGACAAGCCAAATATAGCTGATAAATACTATAAACATTTTTTCTTTTGCATTCTGGCAACATGCATCACCTGCACTTTGTATGTTTTTATCCACAAGATGGCAGCTCTGTTTGGATTGTCACAGCTTCTTGCAGTACTCACTTGAAAGTCATAACAGTTACAGTTGTATTTTTTTACATTATAATAAATATGCTTTTCTATCTCATGAAGAATTAAAAACCAATAAATCCCAACTGCACTCAAAATATTGTAATTAACTACAATATTGAGTCCAAATTTTGCTGACATGTTGACATATCAAATGAAGAGTTTTAAACTGCATAAGAATTCTTTTTTAAGGTCTTAAATGAAACCTTCATTCATATGTATATGTTTTCAATTACTGCAATTTCTAGGCCTTTCAATCCAGTATAACCTTTAACAAGTTTAGTTTCAAGAATATAACATATTCTACCGATGGTAAAGGAAGTCTTATATGACTAAAAATCAATATAGGTTTCCCCTAGAGGACTTGTCTTTGACACTTAAATCCAGTAAATTAAAATGAAATGGTGATACAATAATTCATAATTTAACATGGAAATAATTTGTCCATGGGATGGTTATTTAAAGGAAATTAGCACTAGATGTCTCTCTGTGTGCAGTCTCTGAACCCTTTTTGATCCCTTTGAGAGGGGTAAGCAACTCTGAGTTACCTAAAATTTACCATGTTCAAGACCCTTCATACATACCTTTATAAAGCAGTGGACAGGAGCTTGCAGACTGTAGTAAATACAAGATAGTTTGATGTGGTTTAACTCTTTCTGCAAAAAAGATAAACTGTTTCTTAAATTGTGAAGGACAGGTGTGCATATGTGAGTGGCTGCCATGGGCCAGCTAATGGGAAGTAACTTGTTAATGTATTAGCAAGGCAGTGATTTATGGCAGAGCAGTGCATGCCTGCATTTCACATCAATCCTGGGATATGAAGTTCCAGAGGATCAGAGACCGACTGGGATACCAAGTCACTAAGTCACATCAGCCATGGCTAATCTGAGATGCTCAGTGGAAAAGAAGCAGATGCAAAGCGTCTAAAGGCAAAGGCGATGTGATAGAAGGATAAGGGTAATTTAAGGTAATTCAGACAGCAGTGAAGATAGGGCTGCCCAATGCATGACATGAGCCTGAGTTTAAGTCGATTATCTCAGAGCAGATGATTCACTGCAGATTACAATCCCACAGTGATTTGTTCATGTAATTGCACTGTAGTAACACTCCATTGATCTTGAGAATTTTCACAACAGAAGTGACAGTCATTCATTGGAAAATTATAAAATGTATAAATTTCATGAAAGCTTATTTCCATTTCATAACCTAAGCTTTGAAAAATATATTTATAGAAAATAGTTTCCAGCTTTCTTGCAGGAGGCAGGAATGGACACAGATAATGTGAATGGATTATTATCTTCTGGTCTACTGTGTAGGTCTATTTTAAAACTTTTTTTTTTTTTTTAGATAGGCAATTTTTAATGGATTGAAATGACACAACAAAGGCACATGGACTGAGAATTTGTAACATTTTCAGTAAAACAAAGCAAAACAAAATGAAACAAAAACAGAAAATCAAACATATAAATCTTAATTTTTTACAATATTAACAACTTTCAGGTAAAGTTTAAGTTCAATATGAACTTTCAAAAAAAAAAAAATTATGCAGCTGAAGATGTTATCTCCTTTTCTCACAAGTGACTTCTGTTCTAAATTACTCACAGGTGAGACTCATTCTCCACTATCTTAATTCAGAGATTCCTGAGTTATGCACTAGAGACTTTTTACAGGAACGGGTGAAACCATGCAGATGTACTCCATTGGGCCCCAGACATATGTAAAATAGTAACTGGAATGCCTTCCCTATATGTATGGTTAAAAGCAATATTGAATGTCCGTTCAAAATAGAGCAGTTGCAAACCAGGATGAAAATTGTCAGCTGACTATATTTCATTTGAACAAGAGAAAGTTGCTTGGAAGGATTCAAAAGAGAATGAGAACAACAGAAATGTGGAAATATTTTATATTTTTCCAAAGGCTACATTACTGTAGTACTTCAGCTAAAACAGTCTACTTACAAGCATTCACTTTGAAGCCATATATACATTTTCCATAACTGAAAACTTCAGAGAAGCATTGTGTGATTTCTGATTCTGTTGATGGATGATATTCATGCCATCATGTGGTGCATAAAAGCTCTGGAGAACTTTCATTACTTTTCATTCAGGGAAAAAAATCTAAGTCAAAATTTATAAGAGTGTAATGACAAAAAGTTTCTGAATAAAATATGTAAAAAATACATATACATTTTTAGTATGCTTTAGTATGTTTGTAAAACATCCTTTCAGCATCTAGCTTCCATAATTACTTCAGAAATTCTTTTTTAGTTTTGAGTACCAAATAACTTCTCTACTGATTCCTATGCAGGACTTTTAAAATGTAAAAGATAAAACGTAATTTGGTGACTAGAAGCATAAAAGAGATCTCACAATCACTCCACACACAGGAGTCAGGATTTATTCTAAACAACAGTAACAAATAGGAACTTGTGAGCTTTTCATTTAATTTTCTATTTTGATTGCAGTATCTCTGTATCTAAGTGTATCTGTATACAAGTTTTAGTCCAAGCAAAAAGATTGAAAGTACTGATGGAAGCCATGCCTGCCATGCTATTTCTTTCATTCATTCATTCATTTATTTATTTATTTATTTATTTATTTATTTATTTATTTATTTATTTATTTTGCCAAATTTAGGATCACAGATGTGAAAGAATAAATGAGACTGCTTGAAAACGAGTTTTGAATACTGAATGTTCATTTGTGCACCTTGATCTGTAAGGTGGTAGACCATGCTGGAAAAGCACTTTTGGACACTATAGGAGTTCTGTTATTTTTACAGCACAGTAGGCAAAAAGGAGTTTTTTGCAGGCCTGTGTTTGAAGTACGGGTCTTTGAGAACACTTTGCATGATTACTACAAGATATGATACACACTCCTTTTCTTTAGCTCAATATTTCAGCCACTGTGTGTGCAAGATTAAAGTTTACAGTGGAAGTTAAAAGCATCCAGTAACAGTGTGAACTTGTGAGGGACATACAATAAACACAGTACATTACATACAAGTGGCCACACATCTGTACAATCCTTTTTCATTCATGCAGATATCAAAGTTGTCCCCAAGTGTCATCCTAATGAGAGGTCTTTTTTAGCAGTTCAGTCAAAGATTTATCAAAGAGGAAATTATTCTGAATAACTATGCCAGTTTGATGTTTTATCAAAGATTTTTTGAGCCAGCATGAAATAAAGAGCCTGTTTCTTCAGCTAGCATGACAGTGTATGAAAACATGTCACATTAAAAAGGTAAAGGTGGTTGATGAAGATACAGGTCTGTATTGACTGACCAAACAATCTTTCTGATGTGTTAATGGTAAGGTAAATTTGAATTGACAAATACAAATATTTTATTTATACACATCAGATATCTTTATTATGTTTTAGTAATTTATCTAGAAATGTTACTTCAAAAATTAAGTGTAGCAATATTTAATACAATCATGGCATTTTTAAAACAAAGCACACTAATGTTACAAAAATACACAAAATCAGAACAAAATAATGAAAAAAAATCTGACCTTGGCAAAATTGAAATTTTCAGTGTTATTTATTTTTTTTTGAATGTTTTCAGAGTTAAAAACAAGCATAACACCTTGAGAAGGATAAGCTACTCAGTGAATTAGTCTTAAAAATGCTATCTTCATTCTGAAATTGTTAAAAGAACCAGAAGTGGAAGGACTGCTTGCTGTCAAATGTCTCTGCCAGTAGTTGCATGTACTACTGGATTTAAAAATGACAATGAATTACTGTTATATTCATATTACTAAAGTTATATGGTCTGATACATATATTATGTCATTAAATAGTTAGGAAAAGAGTTAAAAGAAATCAATCAATCAATAAATAAAAATATGGTTGGATCTATTTATTTCCAGAGGATAAGGGATTTAGGTCCCTAAACCTCTGGGTGGGGGTGGTAAATCCCCCCCACTTTAAGGGCAGAGAAAGTCTGAGACCGCCTCATGAGACTGAATGTGTACAAGTCTATGAGGCCAGGCGGTATGCATCACAGGGTTCTGAAGGAGATGGCTGAGGTGGTTGCCCAGTCACTCTCCATCATATTTGAAAAGTAATGGCTGTCAGGTGAGATCCTGGATAACTGGAGGAAAGGTCACATCACTCATTTACAAGAAAGGGAGCAAGGAGGACCTGGGGAACTACAGGCTAGTGAGTCTCACTTCTGTGCCTGGGAAGATCATGGAACATATTCTCCTGGACGATGTGCTTGATCACATGAGGGATAAGCGTGTGATCCAAGACAACCAGCATGTCTTCACCAGGGGAAGGTCATGCTTAACCAACCTGGTGGCTTTCTATGATGGAGTGATGGCATTGGTAGACAAGGGCTGGAGGAATCCCAGGCATCTATACAGACTGGAAAGAGTGGTCCTTGAGAGCAGCCCTGCAGAGAAGGATCTGGGGGTCTTGACAGATGAAAAGCTTAACATGAGCCAGCAGTGTGCAGTTTGGAAAGCAACTGGTATCCTGGGCTCCATCAGAAGAGGGGGGACCAGCAGGGACAGGAAGGTAATAAATAAATAAATAAATATGCTGCTCTTGTGAGGCCCCATCTAGAGTACTGTGTCCAGGTCTGGGTCTCCCAGTACAAGAAAGACAGAGAGCTGTTGAGCTGTTGGAAAGGGTCCAGAGGAGAGCCATAAAGATGATCAGAGGACTGGAGCACCTCCCATACAAAGACAGACTGAGGGAGCTAGGCTTGTTCAGCCTGGAGAAAAGAAGGCTGTGGGGTGACCGCATTGCAGCCTTTCAGTACCTAAAGGGAGCCTATAAACAGGAGGGGAATCAACTCTTTGAAAGGGCAGATAACTGCAGGACAAGCGGAAATTGTTTTAAGTTGAGGGAGGGAAGATTTAGGTTGGATGTGAGGGGGAAGTTCTTTACAGAGAGAGTGGTGAGATGCTGCCCAGAGAGGTTGTGGATGCCCCGTCTGTAGAGGTGTTAACAGCCAGATTGGACAGGGCCCTGGGCAGCCTGGTCTAGTATTAAATGGGGAGGTTGGTGGCCATGCATGTGGCAGGTGGGTTGGAGATTCATGATCCTTGAGGTCCCTTCCAACCCTGGCCATTCTGTGATTCTGTGATAAAATTTTCTGACAGTGCAGATAACATTTGAATGGTATAATGCTAAGATAAAGTTTGTTTATTCTCTTAAAAGGTTAATTTCTTTAGAATTAATATTCAGTACATATGCACTGTTCTAGATTGAAAACTATGAGTGCTGCTCTGAAAATAATTCCTCCTGTTTTATTGTGTTATCCCACAAAGTCAGAGGTAGATGTTAGTCATATGGCAGTAGAATCTGGACCTCGGACCCTTTTGCCAATATTCTGGTAAAGTTTGTTGCGATGTGACAGGTGGCAGCAGAGGGGCAGTCTGGCAAAATGGAGGTCTTACACGGAAGTGCATGTGAAACAAAGATGTTTAATTGAATTCCTCCATGTGGAAAAAATGGCATCAATGTTTGCTGAGCATTTATGGAGACCAAACAGCGGGTGTGAGCATAGAGGTGCAGTGGGTGGTGTGTTTCAGCAGTGGCAACAGCAACACAAAAAACAAGCTACATTCCATATAGCCATGTAGACATCTATGAGCATGGCTTGCTAAGTATAGTTCACTGCTGACAAAAAAAATGTATATCTAATGGTGACTATGTTGAAAAATAGCATTTTGTAGATGAGAATTTGGTCTATCAAATAATGTTATTATGCTCTTTGTATCTGTTAAATAGGAGGCATTATTTTTGGAGAAACCTACATTTATCCAGGATATAACACTATTACTTTAGTAAGCATAGTCTATTAAAATGATAATGACTTAGGTTTCTGAACAGTTGCTGTAATTAAAGCTAGACAAACCATTCCTCAAAAGATAAATAATCTTTTGATTTGTGGTGAATTTTCAATTAGCCTACTAGATTAAATCTTTCTTGATTTAAATCTGTCTGGATGATTTTAAATGGCATTGCCTTGTTGTATATGGGACTTAGTTTTATGTTAACATGTACAAGCTTAAGTTTCTATGTGTCTTAAATGTCTAGTGAACTAGACAATCAGTGCAAAGATAATCAGTGTAATCACTGAAGCCTAGAAATAAGCTCAGTTTAGCTACCTATGGAGAATTATTGTTGTCTAAATAGAGTTGTTTAATGTTATTTGAGATCACCAAGGGTATCTGAATATCTACCAATAAATGTAGTTTATTCTTCCTAGAAGCATGAAGTAGGCACAGTACTTACATGAGATATACATTCTCCTTTTCCAAGGTCTTCAGGCCAGACATTTTACCCTAAACAGAGGTCTCCAGTAACAGAACTTATCTGCACTCCTCTGCAAATGTCTCTTATACCCGATGCCATCATATGAAGTGCCACTGGATGTTTTTAGAATTAATTTTGTTGTTTTTTTTTTTTTTTTACTGTGGTGAAATAACATCTTTATATTACTCACTAATCTTTTTTTTTTTTTTCTTGTTGAAATAAGCACTTACCTCCTTTAGTCCATCCTTACTCAGTGAGCAGAAACCTTGCTTCCTCCACAATATATACCTCAATATATGTATTTCACTCATCTACTCCAAACATGGCATGAAGCAATGTAATTATGTGATGAATCTTGAATAAGTATTTGAGCCTAAAATCTATTTCTAGGGACAACGGATTTTTTCTCATGTTCTAAAACTATGAAGATGAAATACAGACCATTGACTGTACAGTCTTGTAATGCCAGGGATACCAGCTTTTAGCAAACAATGGGACTGTCAGTTCTGGACTGTGTAAGAACTTGCACTAGGAAAGTATCCTTTGGCACCGTTTTTTAAACCCCTTGTAAATACAATATTATTTTTAACACAATAGAGTGAATAATTTCCTTTCAAAGACTAGCAGAGGGAATGAAAGTGATAGCATATTTTTTTAATATTGTCACTTTATATGCTACTATCCTAAATGGCAAGTCATTTTAAAAAGTTCTTTGTAAAGAGTATTTTTTACTTCTTTCTGTTTGTGATATATCCTTGAAAACTACACTATAAACTAAATAATCACAATTGTTATAATTCAGTGAAGTGCATGAAGGATGGTAATCAATAAAAAGTCTCTATATTACCTTAAATGCACCGAAGGAAAAGAAATTGCATATAGTCATTTTCATCAGCAGGATTGAGAGAGCAGTGGGTTTTCTAAGCTAGAACTCAGCTAGAACTCCTACTTAATGTGTTTACTTTGCAACCATGAGTGTTGAAGGCTGAGATTATAATAAATCTATTCTAATTTTTTTTTGTGAACAACATTTGTGGGGGTTTGTGTGTGTGTGTGTGTGTGTGTGTGTGTGTGTGTGTTGGTGTTTGTTTGTTTGTTTTCATTTGCTGAAACAGGTATAGGGACAGATGGAGAAGAATGTTCACTTTGCATGAAACTAAAAAGCCATGCTTTCAGAAAAGAAGTCTGTGAGAAATTCCAAAGCAGTGACATAGGAGTAACACCTTATGCTACACCTTTGTCACAGGTATTTCTCTCACATTGCTTATTTCTGAAGGCTACATCAAAAGTTTATTTTTGTACCTTAATATCTATTGGTATAATATCAGACTACACTTACAAATTTTTAACCTTTAATCTGGCTCTATGATAGTAAGCAGTATTCTTATGCACATGAAATGATGCACTATTTTAATCTTATTTCTTTTACAGTCCTCTTCTAATTAGTTTTGTGAAATAACTTTTTTCTACTTCTTAGTTTAAAGCATATTTTGGACTTAAAAATTATATATATATATATGTACAGTCCCATACATTTTGCTATGTCAATGCTTTTTCTACTCTTCAGAAAAATTATATTTTACTTTGGTTATTTACACCATAGGGCCCCTGAAATTTGTACCTATTTTATCAACATAATTGTGAAGAAGCTTAAAATAATCTGAGCACTAACCACTGTATTTTCATAGACTGTTGTAGATACGTATTTTATAGACTATTCCCCCCATAAGGAAAAAATAAGACTTAAACTATTGCATTTGCCTTGCTATCTTGCTTTAATCTGAATAAAAGCTCAAATTTTTTCTAAGTTATACCTTATGATTAACATCTCATTTTTGGTTAATAATAAATAGTCACATTGTTTCCACATAAGTTGGAAAATTAAATAAATATCTATTTTCTGTTTGCTAGAAATTAATGAACTGCATATTCCATTTCATCTGCTTTGGATGAAATTAATAATGTTTGAATCCCATCTTATCTCTTCTCTTCTGAAATTAATAATCTATATGACCTTTGTTAGCTTTCTTTAATTTAGGACAATAATCTTCAATCTCTGTGCTTTCTGTGTCCTGAACTAGTAAACCCTGAAGACTCAGCTGCTTTAATAAAATTAAGAGTTCCCATTTTTTTATTAAAATATGGTCATTCTTTATTATAATTTCCTAGACTTGTTCCTTGGTTTCAGTTAAGTTTTAAAACAGTAACAGCATAAGAAAAACTGTCTTTTAAAATATTTACTTTGTAGTGCATTAGATTTTTTTTTCCTCCTCATTGTCCTTTTCTCATGTTATAATTCCTTAATATTGAAAATAATTTTATTTGCATTTTTGCCTTTTTTCATTCCAATAAACTGTGCTCTCAGTATTTCTTTTCTTCTGACACGCTCTCTGAGCACAAATTTGAAGTCTATAACTCATCCCTGTTGCAATGGGAAAAAAAGTCTATGAATCATCTAATACTAACTGGTCTTTAAATCATCAGTGTTCTATGGACGAGATTTTTAGCTATAGATTTCCCTCATTCATAGGCAACTGTCAGATATATACAGTCCAATAGAATATCCTAGAGAAAAATAAATAAATAAATAGACAAACAAACAAACAAAAAACAAACAAATTATCTGGCTAGCATGCACTTTCAAAGTTTATTTAAATGATTTCTTTAGAAGTATAATAAAATCTTGATATTGCCTGCATTATTCTTACTTGCAAGATTGATGCACTGTTGTTATTATTATTCGTTCATTTAGTATACAATTATTAGCACAAATCAACTATATTTTGCGCTTGGAATACAATGGGCTTTGAGTAAGCACTGAAACTTGCTGGTAAATTCTATGTCTCTATTAAGGGACACGGTGGAAATGTTTGATTAGTTCTTATTTCAGGCTCTTTATAAGACATTTGAATGTTTTGGTCAAATTCTAGTGCCTAGTTCTCCCTGCTAGTCATTTTGTCAGGTGTCATGTGAATCCTGTTCATAAGATATTCTCCAAAAATAAGTAGGAAATGTCATCTCTGGAATGACAGAAATATAAACTGTGACTAAGACTTGCATTTTTGAAATGATATTTTTTCATAAGATCACTATTAGACTACATTTTCTAGATGATTCCTGACTAGAATTGAACCAAAAATTCAACATAATGAACAAGGATATTGGCAAAAATAAATGAGAAAGAAACCCAATCAAATGAATTGCCTGATCTATTAAGTGAGCGTAAAAAATTCCAATTGTTTTATTGAACCTTGCTTCAAGATAATAAGGAACACATAATCAATAACAGACTGTCAGACATTATCTTCAAGTTACTTGAAGCCAGATTTCCAACAGATTTAACCTGCTGCAGCTCTATTTATTTAAAAATTTTTCTGTCTTTGCACATTAATTGAGTCTATGTCAAATTTTATTTTAAAGCTTTCACTGTTTACCAAAATGTCTCTTACAAGTGTACATCCCTGTAAGTTATTTTTGAGGTCATTTGTAAGAAATATATAAGATAATGAAATGTTTTAGAACTGGTGATCATTAAAAATATTTTAATGAAATTGCCATATTCATTAAGATTTTTTTAAAATAAAGTAATTTAATCAGGGAGATTAATAACTGTTTTTAATTACAAACATATCTAGTCTGAATAATTGAACTACTGAGTAGTTTGACTGTATTGTGTTACAGTGGGTCACTGATTTTGCCTGTGAACCCTTATTCTCTTGAGCAGGTCTTTCAAACCTTCACCCTTGTTCCCTTTTTGCGTGTACTATTCAATAACTTGAAGCACTAGTTAGAAGAGACACTCATAATGTACTAATGATTGTCATTTCCAAGCATAAAAAGAAAGGATTCCCACATGGTATTTCCCTCCTTTGTGCTACAAAAAAGTATTCTGGACTTGGAACTGTCCACAGTATGGATGACACCCACGTGCATGACACCCAAAGGAATGTTCATCAAGATTATATGTATTTGAGAATGATATTCTCCGGGAATACCAGCTCTCTGTGACTGTTCTTTTTTCTTTTTCTTTTTCTTTTTCTTTTTCTTTTTCTTTTTCTTTTTCTTTTTCTTTTTCTTTTTCTTTTTCTTTTTCTTTTTCTTTTTCTTTTTCTTTTTCTTTTTCTTTTTCTTTTTCTTTTTCTTTTTCTTTTTCTTTTTCTTTTTCTTTTTCTTTTTCTTTTTCTTTTTCTTTTTCTTTTTCTTTTTCTTTTTCTTTTTCTTTTTCT